>QJPP01003806.1:0-50542 GCA_003996215.1 Jaltomata sinuosa | reverse complement strand
ATTGCTTCCTGTTGTCTTCCCTCTAGGCTAGTTCTTGTGTACCCTTTTCGCTGATTTCTGTGATTGTTTACTTCTACTCTGTCTGCTATTGCTCTTTTACTTTATATATGCCCAGTAGGCCTATGATACCTACTGGGTACCTTATGTTTTGCATTTGGTGCTCACCCTACCCTCTGCATCTTCTGGTGCAGATCTTAGTGTGGGTCATCGCCGTTAGCACGCCAGAGACTCGTGCGGGGTGCCATTTTTGGATCATCCAGGCTTAGGGTGAGCTCTTAGCGTCCAGAGCTTGACTTTAGTTATCCTTGATGTATTTTGTACTCTTATAGTTGCGGAGACATTATGTATATTTTACTTTTGGAACTTTTGTACTCTTGATGTAGTTTGGCTCTTATACGCTATGATACCAGGTTTTGGGTTTAGTTTAACTTCCACTTGTATTCATATTACTCCTATTATACAGTTTATTCATCTTGTTCCCTTGCTTCCGCTTATTTATTTGTTCTTCCGCTTAAATTGTTAGAAGGTAGCCTATTACTAATCGTTCTGGGCTACGCGGATTAGTTTGCCTACTAGGGGGTTGTAAGTGCCATCATGACCGATAAATTAGGTCGTGACAACTTGGTATCAGATCTCTAGGTTCACCGGTGTCATTAGTATATGATCCAATGTCTAGTAGAGTTCTGCAGATCGGGGCGGAGACATCCGTACCCAATCTTCGGGAGGCTATAGTGACATCTTAGCAAAATGGACCTTTCTTGTTTCTCTTTCGTGCGTAGTATCCTTGAAAGATTCTGGAAATCTCACTTATTTTGGCTCACTCTTCCGCAGATGGTTCATACGAGATCTTCAACCTCTGGCAGAAAAGAGCCTCTTTCCCCTGCACCTCCGACTCTAGCTAGGGGCCGGGGTGGTCGTAGGGGTAGAGGTAGAGGTCGTGGACGCCCCATAGCATCAGCACCTGCTAGAGCTGCTAGTGTTGAGGTAGAGCCAGAGTATGACTATGAGCCGGAGTTTTCTCTAGAGCAGCAACATATAGACCCGGGGGCAGCCTAGGTACCACTAGCTCTAGCATCCATTTCTGTGCCAGCTTCAGCCCCAGCTTAGTCTTCAGATATTCAGGGTTTACTTGTTCAGCTCTTGGGTATGATTAGGGAGAATCTTTTTGAGACAACCCAGACATCCGCTCAGGGGGCAGTCCTGGGTGTTCAGAGTTCAGGAGCGCAACTTGCTACTGCAGCTCCCCGTGCTGAGGTTATTCCAGTCCCATTGTTTTCCCAGCTTATTACTCCTCGCCCTACTATGACAGAGATGGAGCAGAAGGCCTTGGGTAGGTTTCTGAGATTGACACCACTGAGATTTGCTGGTACACAGGGTCAGGACCCACATGATTTCATTACCACCTGTGAGGAGATGTTGCACCATTTGGGGTTATTAGAGACTCACGGGGTTAGCTATACTTCATATCAGCTGGAGGGTCCAGCGAAGTAATGGTGGAGGGCACAGGTTGCTTGCAGTCCTTCGACATCGCCTCCTTTGACCTGGTTTGTGTTCTATGAGGTCTTTATGGCCAAGTTCCTACCTTAGAGTGATCGTGAGCGTCGCAGGGAGTAGTTTACTTGGCTTATGCAGGATTCTATGACTGTCTCGGAGTATGAGACCCATTTTCATCAGTTAGCGCCGTTTGGAGCTATGATCATTCCTACCGAGGCAGACAAGATTCACAAGTTTATATGGGGTTTGAGGCCAGAGATTAGGCAGCCAACAAAGATATTAGTTGCTGGCGGTCGATCATACCCATACTGTGGAGGACTTACAGCGACCTGATAAAGGGGCCAGAGATAAGAGACCTCGTCATCAGGGTGGCTACAGTGGTTCCACGCATGTGGGTAGAGGTTCAGGACAGTAGGGCTGAGGTTATCAGCTACACCAGCACCAGGGTCAGTCCAGTCGACCGATTCAGGCTTTTTTTTAGACTTCCGGTAGTACCCAGTTTGAGCAGGGTCAGAGCAGCCATCAGGGCTACAACGGTCAGTCTTCGAGGGGTACAACTTCTGGGGCATCAGGCCATGGTGGCCATTTGGGTTTTGCTGGTTCATCCCGACCGAGTACGTCGTCAGGAGCTTGTTATACTTGTGGTGTGATTGGTCATTTTGCTAGAGACTGCCCTCAGTAGGGTACAGTTCAGCTGGACGAGCTGTTACGAGCAGTTCAGTCTCTGGATAAAGGGGTGGTGGTCAGGCTAGGAGTGGTGCCCCATATGGCAGAGCAGGTGGTAGGGATGGCAGTCAGATAGGTGGAGGTCCTCGTCAGTTCTATACAGTCCCTGGGAAACCGGAGGTAGAGTCCACGGATGCTGTGATCACAGGTATGATTTTTGTATGTCGTCAACCAGCTTATGCTTTGTTTGATCCTGGATCCACTTGTTCATATATATCTGCGTACTCTTTTCCTTGTTTGGGGCTGGCTAGTGAGACATTATCTGTTGCTATTTCTGTTTCGACCCCAGTAGGAGATTCTTTAGTAGTGGATCAGATTGTAAGATCCTGTATGATATCTGTTGGTGATTTGGAGACTTGGGCTGACTTGATGATACTTGATATGTTAGACTTTGATGTGATACTAGGCATGGACTGGTTATCCCCTCACTGTGTGGTCTTGGATTGTTATGCCAAGACTGTTACCATAGCCGTGCCCGGTGTATCCCAAGTTGTGTGGTAGGGTTCTGTTACTCATGCACCATCAGGGATCATCTCTTGTTTACGAGCTAGGAAGTTGATTTCTCGTGGGTGACTAGATTATCTAGCATATGTCTGAGATGCTAGTGCTGACCCTACATCCCCTGAGTCCATTCCTGTGGTTAGAGACTTTCTAGATATCTTTCCTACTGACATGCCAGGCCTTCCACCTAAGAGAGATATTGATTTTTCCATTGAGTTAAAATCGGGCACCAGGCCCATTTCTATCCCTCCCTACCGTATGGCTCTTGCTGAGTTGATAGAGCTTAAGGAGCAGCTCCAGGATTTGTTAGCTAAGGGGTTCATTTGACCGAGTGTGTCTCCTTGGAGTGCTCCTGTTCTCTTCATGAAGAAGAAGGATGGGTCGATGCGGATGTGTATTGACTATCGACATTTGAATAAGGTGACAGTGAAGAATGGGTATCTGATGCCCAGGATTGATGACTTATTTGATCAACTTCAGGGTTTTGCCGTGTTTTTGAAGATTGATCTGAGGTATGGCTACCATCAGTTGAGGATTAGGGCGGCGAACATCCCTAAGACAGCATTCAGGACACTATATGGCCACTATGAGTTCATGGTGATGTCTTTTGGGTTGACTAATGCCCCTGTAGCCTTTATAGATTTGATGCATAGGGTGCTTTGCCCGTATTTTGATATGTTCATGATAGTCTTCATTGATGACATCCTGATATACTCGAGGAGTAGGGACGAGCATAAGCAGCATTTGAGGACTATACTTTAGACTTTGAGAGATCATCAGCTTTATGCCAAGTTCTCAAAGTGTGAGTTTTGGCTTGAGTCAGTTGCATTCCTAGGACACATGGTGTCTAAGGATGGGATTAGAGTTGATCCGGGTAAGATTTTTGTGGTTCCTGATTGGCCTAGACCTACTACTCCTACTGAGGTTCGTAGCTTTGTTGGCTTAGCCGGGTACTACAGAGGGTTTGTTGAGGGATCTTCTACCATAGAATCACCCTTGACTATGATGACTAGGAAAGATGTTCCATTTCAGTGGTACGATCAGTGTGAGGATAGCTTTCAGAGGCTTAAGGCCTTATTGACTTCAGCTCCAGTTTTGACTTTATCGGTTGAGGGTCAAAGTTTCTCTGTGTATTGCGATGCTTCAGGGGTCTTACTTGGTTGTGTGTTGATGCAACAGGGTCGAGTGATAGCATATGCATCAAGGCAGCTGAAGGTTCATGAGCGCAACAACCCCACTCACGACTTGGAGTTGGCAGCGGTAGTTTTTATGCTCAAGATCTAGAGGCACTATCATATAGAGTTCATTGTGAGATATTCACCGACCATCATAGTCTTCAGTACATTACGAGTTAGCGCGAGCACTGAACTTGAGGCAAAGGAGATGGATTGAGTTGCTGAAGGACTATGATTTCACTATTTTATACCATCCGGGCAAGCCAAACATGGTAGCAGATGCCTTGAGTTGGAAGGCGGTGAGTATGGGCAACCTAACTTCACTTTCGATTTCTGAGCAACCATTGGCCTTGGATATCTAGTCCTTAGCTAACCATTTGGTTAGGCTTGACTTATCGAATCCCAGCAGAGTTCTTGCTAGTATTAAGGTTCGCCCTACTCTAGTTGATCAAATTCAGAGCCGATAGCTTGAGGATCAGGGTTTGTGTGACCTTCGTGATCAGGTAGTTCGGGGTGAGGCCAGCCGTGCTACTTTGGGTTCTGATGGTATTTTGAGATTCGATGGTCGACTATGTGTTCCGAGGGTTGGTGACTTAATTTATTTGATACTTGCGAGGCCCATTATTCCAGATATTCCATTCATCCGGGAGCCGCAAGGATGTATAGAGACTTAAGGTAGCTCTACTGGTGGAGTGGTATGAAGCGAGACGTGGCAGAGTTTGTATCTCGATGCTTAAACTGTCAGCAGGTTAAGTTCGAGCACATGAGACCGGGTGGTTTGATGCAGCGACTTCCCATTTCTGAGTGGAAGTGGGAAGGTATTACTATGGACTTCATTATTGGTTTACCTCGTACTTCTCGTGGGTTTGATTCTATTTGGGTGATCGTTGATAGGATGAATAAGTCAGCATACTTCTTATTGGTTCACACTTCTTACGGGGCAGAGAGGTTAGCTCAGATCTACATTCGTGAGGTTGTTCGGTTGCATGGGGTCCCAGCTTCTATCATTTCAGACCGTGGCACTCAGTTCACATTTAAGTTTTGGAGAGCTATACAGAGGGATTTGGGTACAGAGGTTCAGCTTAGTACTGCTTTCCACCCTCAGACAGATGGACAATCCGAGAGGACTATTCAGGTTCTGAAGGACATGCTGCGGGCTTGTGTTCTTGACTTTGGGGGTTCATGGGATCAGTTTGTGCCATTGGTCGAGTTTGCATATAATAATAGTTTCCATTCGAGTATTGGCATGGCACCGTTCGAGGATCTGTATAGTAGGCATTGCGGATTGTCGATTGGTTGGTTTGATGGGTTAGAGTCTAGACCGCATAGTACAAATTTTCTTAGAGATTCCTTAGACCGGGTCCGTTTGATTTAGGACAGACTTAGAGCAGCCCAGGGTAGGCAGAAGAGCTATGCTGATCGTAGACTTCGTGCCTTGGAGTTCAGTGTTAGTGACTTGGTTTTCCTTCGAGTATTGCTCGTGAAGGGCGTGGTGAGATTTGGTCGGCGGAGCAAGCTTAGCCCTAGGTTTATTGGGCCGTTTGAGATTCTATTGAGGATTGGTAGTGTTGCCTACATGTTATCCTTGCCTCTGATGTTTTTGGCTGTTCATCCAGTGTCTCATGTCTCGATGTTGCACTGGTATATACCAGATGAATCTCATGTGTTGCATTGGGATTCAGTTCAGTTAGATGAGAGCCTGTCATTTTTTGAGGAGCCGATAGCTATTCTGTCCAGAGATATTAGGAGATTGAGATCTAGAGAGATTCCGGTTGTGAAGGTTCAGTGGAGACATCGTTCGGTCGAGGAGGCTACTTGGGAGACCGAGAGTGAGTTGCGTGCTCAGTATCCGCAGTTGTTCGAGCCCTCGGTACTCCCTTCTTCTTGACTTTCGAGGATGAAAGTCTTTTTAGTAGTGAATGTTGTGATGACCCTTTCGGCCATCTTTGTGTTTACACATTTATTGTACTGTTAGAGCTTTCCTGTAGCAGCCCCAAGTCATTTATAGCTTGCTGGGACCGGTAGTTTGGTGCCCTGGTCGTTCATTTGGTCGTCCTGGCTGTTTGCCTATTTTAGAGCTTAAACTTAGGATATCATTGACTTTAGTCAACATTGTTAGCTAACGTGCTCGGAATTGAATTCTGACAGTTCCGTTAGCTCCGGAGTGTTGAGTTTGGTCTAGTTGGACCTTTAGGTGAGGCCTGAGAACTTCTGGTGTGAGTTTTGTGTTGTTTTCTCAGTTTTCAAGCCATTTGGAGTTGAAAGTGTAACTTTGGGTGACTTTCGATGATCAGGGTGTCGAATTCGAAATTCGACAATTCCATCAGCTTTGGAATGTTAAGTTTGGGCTAGGAAGGTGGTTGGTTTGGGTTCCAGGTGAGCCGGACTCATTTCGGGCTCTTGAGTTCTTTTTCGTTAGTGTTGACTTGGGTCAATATTTCTCAAAAAAAACCTCATATGGAAGTTTTGTCAATTCTGTTGAGTCTGGAATGTCGTTTCCACTCTGTTAGCATTATTGGTTTTCAAATATCGATTTTCGATTGTGCCCGGAATCCCCCTTCGAGTTTTCTAAAAGTTGCAAAATTTTCCAAGTTGCAGGTGCAGGCATCAACCTCTATCGCGACCGTGAGACCAGCCTCCGCGATCCGATGATGTGACTGGG
This sequence comes from Jaltomata sinuosa, assembly GCA_003996215.1. Classification (NCBI taxonomy): domain Eukaryota; kingdom Viridiplantae; phylum Streptophyta; class Magnoliopsida; order Solanales; family Solanaceae; genus Jaltomata; species Jaltomata sinuosa. The sequence goes on along the minus strand of QJPP01003806.1, from coordinate 43,984 downwards.
TCCATGTTCCTCGTGACCGTATGGCTAGCCTCCGCAATCGCGTCGGTCTAGCCAGCGTGGTCCTTGCGACCGCGAGGGGTCTTTCGCGATCGCGATGAAGGACCCTGAGCAGTATATAAACTCCCAACTCCGTCTCTTTCACTCTAAAATTCGAAATCCTCCATTGTTATCACTCTAAACTAGTTCCAGCTTAGTCCTTGATCGATTGGGGGTGTTGGGTGCTAAATTTATTGGTCCTAATCATTTCTCCATCATAATTGGTAAGTTTTAACCGCCTTAATCCGTCAATTACCTCTTTTAGATTCCTAAATTGCTTCTTATGAGAGTTGGTTTGTTTGAGCCTTTCCCTTGGCCATTTTCCCTCGAAATTCAAGCATGCGTCCTTTGGAGGTAGGTGGTTATCGTGCTCCTTTCATTTTTGCTCCTGGGTTGCAGGGCCCACGGGCCCGCCAACAACCCGAACTTCGGCCGAACTATTACTATGGTGATATGGGTGTTGTTAGACTCATCTTGATGTCCTGTTTATGTTGTTGATAGTTTGGTCCTCATTCGGAGCTTCTCGAAGAAGCTCGGCCCCGGATATCGTCGTTCCCATGGCTTGTCGTCGGACGACAGGTGTTGACACCCAATTTTTACCCGCCACATTACGAATTAATTTGGAGCTTTTTAAATTTTTAAACAGTTCTCGAAATAATGGTTTTGACAAAAAAGGATAAAATATTTTCAAATCAGCTTTACCAATGATTCTCAGTGATGATTATATTTTTTCATATTTTACATATGAAATTTATATAAATTACTTAAAGAATTACTTCAAAATTCGATTTTATAAGAAAATCTCTTTAAAAGGCTAAACCTGTAATTTTTCTCCAAAATTAATTCAAATGGGAGTTAATTGAAAATGGATTTTATAATTAATTAAAGAGTTGAAAATGTGTCAAATATGTTTATTATTTTGAAGTTGTTTCAATTTAATAAAACTCTAAAATAATTTAAATCCATTCATTTCTAAGCCTATTATTTCAATTATAGCCAATTCCTATTTAATTCTATATTCGCTATACTTTTAAGTTAAAATAGCCACATTTTGCAAAAAGTGGCCAAACCCTAAATACCCCTTGCAACCCCTCTTTTATTTTTCAGCTATTTGGGCCAGCAAATGACCGACCCGGCTAGCCCAATCCCTTTGTCAGCCGCCCCAGCCCAACCTTTTCCCCAAACCGGCTCCGACCCGGCCCATTAACCCCTATATCCGCCCAACTCTCACCCTTTCTTTTCTTTCTCTTTCTCTCAGTCAACAAACAACCCTTTAGCCTCATCTTCTTCTTTTCTCTCAACAGACCCACCAAAACCCTAACGCCGCCTCTCATACCTCTGTCTTCTTCACCTCTCATACGTCTCACTCTCCATGTTGTATGAGTAACGCGCCTCGTATAACACCTCAGCTCACCCAGTACACCCCTTAACTCTCCTCTCTCTTCGATGTCTCCAACAAATGACAAAAACCAGTACAAACCCCAAATGTTTCTCCAACGTTCCCTAACGATTCCCAACTCAAATGTTGCTCAACGACGTCAAAATTCCCAAACGCCATCCAAGATCTTCGTCAAAATCATGCTGGCATCGTTGGGAATCCTCTAGAAGTGACTAGGTGGCATTATATCTGCGATTTGGGCACAAATTGGTACAAGTTCTTACAAAGCCGTTGCTGGCGAAGCTCATCCAACAAAAGAATTTGAATTTCTCCTTGAGAAATTCCCCAAAAAACCCCTCTGGTTATCCCCCCCCATTTTCACCCAAAATTCTCTATAAATACCCCCCTAGCTGCATGAAAGGGGGCTGATTTTAGGGAAATATTGGGGGTTTTGGAGAATCGTTTCTCTAATCTCACAAAACCAGTCAGCTGTTGGGGAAGAAAACACTACGAAAATTTGAATTCTAACAAGTTTAGTACTAGTCTGGCGGTGGTGAGATTTTCTGGTGAGGTTCGAGGTTACAAGTTGCTGCTCCTAAAAAAGTATACCCCTCACCCTTTTCTCTTTACTGTTTTTCCCTTTCTACACTATATGATGTCTAAGTTTAGTAAATCTGGATTTCTGGTCTTGTTTGTTGTCGTAATGATATGTGTTTCGATTTTAGACTGTTGTATTGTAATTTTGAGTAGTAATTTCATTTGGAAGCATTATAGTCTTCACTGGTTGAGTCTGGGTTATGAAAATAGTGGATATGAGTATGAAGTTGTAGTTATATCTGTGGCTATCTAATGATATGATGTAGAACCCGTAAATGCTTGATTTTCTCTTGTTTATCCCCAACCCCCTTTCCATTATCATGCCCCCCCATTATGTCTATTGATTCTGCCTAAACCTGCTAAGCTTAGTGTTGTTTTTCTCATGATCTTTTGTTTTAACTTCTCTTTGAAAACTCTCATAGTTCCATTAATTTTTGGTTGACTTGTGAAATCTAAGTGCTATGAACTTGAACATGAATTTGTTATTAAGATTAGGGATTGGTTTCATGATAAATGCTTGACCCCTTCTTGTTCATCCTAAATTGCTTTGATCTTGTTCTTGTTCTGTTTCTTCCCCTTTACTGCTTTGTCTGTGCTAACCAAGTTATGTGGTGTCAACTTGTGTGTATAAATCCTAGTGTCACCCTCCCATGTTTAGGTTAACTTGGAACACTGATTTCTCTTAGTAAATCTCATGGCTTATTACTAACTTTGTTCGACCTATGTGATATCTAATGAGTATGAGTCTGGCATTAAGATCTAGAACTGGTTCTGTTCAAGGATAAATGCTTGACCCTCTCCTGCTTACCCTTATTTTCTTTGGTCTTATTCTTGTCCTGTTTTCTTCTTTTTCCTTAATGTTTCTTGCAGTGTGATACCAACTTGTATACACGAACTGTTAGTGTTACTTTCTTACACTTAGGATGATGTCTAGATTAGCTTGAGTGCTGATAAGTTCTACTGATTCTTGTTTGGATTTATATGACATGTATATGAATGTTATACTTGTTTATTAATGTTCAACCCCTTCCTGTTTCCCCTTGTTTTCCTCAATTTGGTAGAGATCCTATTTTCCTCTTCCTTTTTCCCCTTTACCGCCTTGTTAATGTCAAAATGGTTATAAGATGATGTTAACTTGTGTGTATGAATTGGTACCAAACCTTTTGACGACGATTATAACCGTAGAAATAGACTATTTTTAGCAACGGTTTAAAAATGGTTACTAGCATATCTGTTTTCGTAGGCCTATTTTCTAGTAGTGAGTATCATTTGTATATATATTTTGAGTTGTTGCTTCCGCGTTGTCTTATCTTTATATTCTGCTTCCGCTTATTTCTGTTCATTGTGCATATTGGTTGGGTGGTAGCCCATTACTAACTGTTTCGGGCTACGAGAATTGATTCGCCTACTGGGGGTTGTAGGTGCCATCATGACCTGAAAAATCGGGTCGTGACAGATCTCTACATGATCAGCTAAGAAATCCATACCTTGATGGGTATGAGAAATACATGACATGATTTGCTAGCAAAGGATCCATAATAATCTTGTACCAGGGGAGCATGGGGGAGTCGCCCAAACCAACGAAATGATCTATAACATACGTCGGCAAATAGTTTCAGGCTTTTTTCATTTAAACTTATGCCTTATCGATTGACTGTCTAGACCCTTAAGATCATGTGATTATAGTTTTTGCCTCTTTTGGCTCATATACATAGTGTAGACACGTGATTTTTGACCGTCTGATCTTTATTTTAGCTCTTATTTCATATTTTAGTAGGTTTTATTTGAAAAATTGTGGAGAAAAAAAATTCAAAAAATAAAGTCATATTTTAGAATAAATTTTATTTTTAATTTTTCAAATAATAAGAAAAGATTTTAAAAAAGATATGTCTTCTTTTAATCTAGATTTTAATAAATAAACTAGTGATTTTAATATATATATATAATTTTTACATCTTATTTTGGGCTAGCCATTTAACTTTATTACATTTTTAATAGTATAAGATAATTAGTTAATATTATGTTTTTTTTTGTTTTTTTACTCTTAAAAACAATTAAAAAAAAGTAAAAAAGATAAAAGCAAAAAAAATAAAATTGTTTTCCTAGAACTAACCTACAACTGCCCCTTCACCCACCTGCACATCCCCCATTCCCACAATCTCTCACGCCTCCCACACCCCTTCCCCCATTTTCCAATTCCCTCACATTCACACAAACGACAACAACACATACTATATATACACCACACACATGGCACACACCACATATACCTGCACACAAAAAGAAACACAAAACAGATACAAAAACAACAAGAGCAGCAAGAAAAAAAAAAACACATCCAAAAAAACAAAAAAAGTAACAAAAATATAAGAGACGAGAGGCAACAGAGAGTTAAAGAGGAAAAAAAACAGAGAAAAGGAGAGCAAAACAGTACAAAAAAGAGAGTATTCTTGAAGGTTCGTGGGTTAAGAGTTTGAGTTTGGTCCCTGTTTCGAGTTTTCGATGACAACGCTCTTGTTTCTATTTTTAGTTGTTTCACCACATAGGTTTTTACTCAATTCCTTTCTAATTATTTTTTTTATAAGTTTTATTGTGAACCAAAGCATGAACAAAGTAATATAAATGTCTTCATGTATTGTTTAGTATGTGGAGTTGATTGTTTACATGTTATTTTATTGTGAGTTGTATGTTTAAGTTATCCGAGTACTTGTATATTCATGCGTTAATTTGGATCTTAACGTGATTTTGTTAGGGACGGTACATACAGTACAAAAACTGGAAAAAAAATGGACTAGAGATAGAGAAGAACATTAAGGGACAAAGCTCTTCTCGTGCATATACGCACATATAAATCACGCTTCGTTTTTAAATTTGTAGTTCACTATTGTATCCGAGGTATCCTTTGTTGTTGTCATCTGGAAGTTCTATAAAGTGTTCTCCTCATACAATTTTTTTAAAATTCATGATTCAAGTATTTCAAAGCTCATCGAAAATAAGTAGCAGAATTATGTTAGTGTGCTCACATCTCATTTATTAATTATTATTTTTATAGTTATAGGTTTAATTCAAGATTATTTTATTATCACAGTGGTATGTTTAGGCCATGGAAATTGATGGAAAATTTAGAGTAAGGTAGTAAGTTATTTTTTTTTTTGTTCTAAAAATGAAAGACGCCACAAGTAAATATAAATCATTTGATGAGTTTGGGTTTGCTTACTTGCCATAGCTGATACAAAGTTTAATAATTTTCTAATGTCTTAGTCACGGGTTTTTTTCCTTTTATTAATATTGAATCATCTTTACATTGTCTTGTTCATTTTTTTAAATGTCGGCTTCTTAAATCAAAAGGGATAATCGGCCTAGATTTTATTTAAGGCTCATTATTTTATTAAATTATTAACTAATGTGAGTTTGAGCGAGGTGGGTTGCGAATTTATTCAAGACCCGTCACAATCGATAAAGTAAAAGAGAGGAAAAACAATTGTGAGGGAGCGATATGAGTTGCGGATTAATCCAAAACTCATTAAAAAGGATAAAAAAGAGGGTTAAAAATTAAGAAAGAATAAATTATCTCGAGTTTACAAGAGACGAACAAATGCCTCTAACGTTAGACGAGCTTTAGGCGCGATAATAATAATAAAATATTTGAGTACAACCATGTGTGCGGTTACACTCCTTGGTTAACTCAGGCTTTGTGTGCGGTTACGTTCCTAAGCCAAAAAATATAAGTCACCATTTTGGACATATTATTTAGGTAAATTAATCAATTAACCAAGCATCACTTATCCAAAAGTTAATTCAAACCATAAATAAGTCAATAAAAGCGACCGTGCTAGAACCACGGGACTCGAGGGTGCCTCATACCTTCCCCTCGGTCAACAGAATTCCTTACCATGTCTTTCATTTTTGCAGACCAAAAATAAGAGTCATTTCCTTTTGATTAGGGATTCATAAAGGTGACTTGGAACACCATAACTCAATTCCAAGTGGCGACTCTGTAAATAAAATAATCTCTATTCAATACCTCACTTTAATTGGAAAAACCCTTTCCCTTCGTCCGTTCGGCCGTCAAAAAGGGGTGTGACATCTCATTTTGATTAGGGATTCAAAAAGGTGACTTGGAACACTATAACTCAATTTCAAGTGGCGACTCTGTAAATAAATAATCTCTATTCAATACCGTCACTTTAATTGAAAAAACCCTTTCCATTCGTCCGTTCTGCCGTAAAAAAGGCTGGTCTGAGACAGTTATTTTTTATTTTCTCCTAGGATAAACACTTTCTAGTCTGAGATAGTTATATTTTTATTTTTCTCCTAGGATAAACACTCCCTAGTCTGAGATGGTTATTTTTTATTTTTCTCCTAGGATAAACACTTTCTAGTCTGAGATAGTTATTTTTTTATTTTTCTCCTAGGATAAACACTTCCTAGTCTGATACAATTATTTTCATTTTCTCATAGGATAAACGCTTTCTAGTCTGAGACAATTATTTTTTATTTTTCTCCTAGGATAAACACTTCCTAGTCTGAGACAGTTAATTTCATTTTCTCCTAGGATAAACGCTTCCTAGTTTGAGACAGTTATTTTTCATTTTCTCCTAGGATAAACACTTCCTAGAGTGAGGGAGTTATTTTTTATTTTCTCATAGGATAAACACATTCTAGTCTGAGACAGTTATTTTTTATTTTTCTCCTAGGATAAACACTTCCTAGTCTGAGATGATTATTTTTTATTTTTCTCCTAGGATAAAAGCTTTTTAGTCTGAGACAATTATTTTTTATTTTCTCTTAAGATAAACACTTCCTAGTCTGAGACAATTATTTTTTATTTTCTCCTAGGATAAACACTTTCTAGTATGCGACAATTATTTTTATTTTCTCCTAGGATAAACACTTCCTAGTCTGAGTTTTATTTTTCACATTTGCTAATAACTCACAAAAAAATTTCAGTGAAAACTGGGGAAAAATGTTTTGTTTGTTTCTTTTGTTTATGATGGCTTACAGACCTTCACTAGCAAAACATAGCCTTGAGGTCCAGGAACAAAGTTTCAACTCATTGCAGAATGCTCAATCTCAATGATAGCCGGGGTCAGTTGTTCAAATGCATGTAACGACCCAATGTCCTGAGATGTGTTTCTTTTCGACTACTAATCAAGAAACAAGTATTCAAAATTATTCTACAAATCATTATTTGGAAAAGGGTCAGCGACTCATGTCCAAATTTCAAGCTCAAGTTTCAAATCTGAACTTCAACATCAAACTTTGAGATCAAGGTACCCATCAAAAGATGGTGAGGTGACAACTGAAGATCCAAAGTGAAAATCTAAAGAAAGATTCAAGACATGTAGAGTAGATAGGATATTCTATTTTTCTTTCTTTTTTATTGTATTTTCTTCAATTCTTGATGTAAGAACATGAGTTGTGGATCGAAAACTCGATGGGACCTCACTTGACTCTCCAACTCATCGCTTTATCTCCTTGAACTACACGCGCCCTGATTTTCTTTTAACCCGGGATATGTAGGCTATCCAAAATCAGGGCTCAGTCACATCTTTTTCTTCTTTTCTTCTTTCTTTTTAATAAAGATCGGGTCAAAATTAATCTCGTTGTGTATATCTTTGTCTAAAAACTCTTCGTCTTTTCGTCAAAGAGGATCAAACTGTAGACATGTGATTTTTGACCGTCTGATCTTTATTTTAGCTCTTATTTCATATTTTAGTAGGTTTTATTTGAAAAATTATGGAAAAAAAAAGTTCAAAAAATAAAGTCATATTTTAGAATAAATTTTATTTTGAATTTTTCAAATAATAAGAAAAGATTTAAAAAAAATATGTCTTCTTTTAATCTAGATTTTAATAAATAAACTAGTAATTTTAATTTATATATTTTTACATCTTATTTTGGGCTAGCCATTTAACTTTATTATATTTTTAATAGTATGAAATAATTAGTTAATATTATGTTTGTTTTTATTTTTTTATCTCTTAAAATCAATTAAAAAAAGCAAAAAAGATAAAAGCAAAAAAATAAAAATTAAAAATAATTGTTTTCCTAAAACTAACCTACAACTACCCCTTCACCCACCTGCACATCCCCCATTCCCACAGCCCCTCACGTCTCTCACACCCCTTCCCCCATTTCCCAATTCCCTCACATTCACATACACGACAACAACACATACTATATATACACCACACACACGGCACACACCACATATACGTGCACACAAAAAGAAACACAAAACAGATACAAAAACAACAAGAGTAGCAAGAAAAAAAAAACACACATACGAAAAACAAAAAAAGTAAAAAAAATATAAGAGACGAGAGGCAACAGAGAGTTAAAGAGGAAAAAAACAGAGAAAAGGAGAGCAAAAACAGTACAAAAAAGAGAGTATTCTTGAAGGTTCGTGGGTTAAGAGTTTGAGTTTGGTCCCTGTTTTTACTTTCCGGTGACAACGCTCTTATTTCTATTTTTAGTTGTTTCATCACACAGGTTTTTACTCAATTCCTTTCTAATTACTTTTTTCTTGTAAGTTTTATTGTGAACCAAAGCATGAACAAAGTGTTGGAAAATAGTACATGCGGCGGAAGCAATTCAAGAACATACTGCTTACATGAATAATAGACAACAAATACCAACACGTAGTACACATCAAGTATGCTAAAAATTAACCAAGAATTACCTCTTGAAGCGTGAACAAATATCTTCAAGTAAGTCAAACTTCAGTTCTACGGTCTTCTCCAATAATCTCAAATTCACAGCCGAACTCTCTCAATACTTGAGTGGGCAAGTATTGTGCAGAAAACTAATTAACTATCTTTTTCTAGGTTGGAAGAACCCCTATTTATAAAGGAGTTCTCCCAATTCAAAAGGGAGAATAAAAAACAAATGTATGTTTTTTTTAAAACAAGAAAACAAAAGGTGTACTTTCTATGTTTCAAAATCAAGAAACATGTATACCCCTTTTTTTTCCCCTTTTTCTTAGAAAATAGAATTCTGAGTTCTAGTTAAATATGAGCACTGTAGGGACCACAAAATTAATTACTGAGGCTTTCTATTATGGAAGTAATTTAAAATATTAATTTAAATTATTCTTACCATCATAAATTACAAATTATTCCACTAGAAATTCGTAATTGCACTCCTCTATTTATATTTCATAATTCCCTATTAAACACTTATGTAATTCCCCATGTTAAGATTACAAATATTAATCAATACATTAAAATACTGATGAATTTAATTAATGATTAATTTCCTTTAGAGCAATACTTAACTTATTTCATATGTCGTATTCATAAATCCACCAGCCGGATTTACACATGAAAACTTATAAGCTTCTCATAAAAGACGTATCATCAATCTCTATACCGAGACATGGATTCCATCAACTAACTTATTATTTCACCAATATATATTATTATCATCCAATCTATCAAGCATATTGACCCATCTCAAGATCTCGCTTTTTAATAAATCAAAATGATAATTAATATATACAACTCATTATAGTTATATCAAGATTGAGAATATAAGTACATTTAATAGTTTAGAGAATATATTTTTATCAATCAGTCTAAAATATCTATCTCTACTCGGTCCTATTTAATACATATAAAATGCACTAGCACGAGAAGTTAGAATTATACCGTTCTCGCAATCAAGATATATTACTTTTAATCTCATCCTACAATCATTCTGATGGTTTGTCCAAATTCCCATCTACGATTGTGAACTATAACTTTAACTTATAAGAACTGATGATTTAATCTTCTGTGTATAAGCTTAAACTCTATATACTAAATAATCTACTATATAAGTTGAGGACACATATATGACAAAATGATCTATTTAATGTAACACTTTGTTGAATTAAATAAATAAATAAATAATCGTTCAATAAACAATACTATATCAAAACCTCATGGTTAATAGTATATCCTAACAATCTCCCACTTAGACTCATAACCATGCACCTACAACTCTAATGCCCATTCCTTCTACATGCCTATCAAAAGACTTTTGTGGAAAGGCTTTTGTGAAAGAGTCTTCCAGGTTGTTCTCTGATGCAATCTTCGAAACTACCACATCTCCTCTCTGCACTATGTCTCGAATCAAATGGTACTTACGGTCAATGTGTTTTTCCCTCTTATGACTCCGTGGTTCCTTTGAATTTGCAACCGCACCACTATTGTCACAATAAATAGTGAGTGGGGCTTCTATCGCAGGGACTACCGCCAAATCCTTTAGAAAGTTTCTGAGTCATACCGCCTCCTTAGCTGCCTCAGAGGCTGCTACATACTCGGCTTCTATGGTAGAATCAACAACACAAGTTTGCTTGATTCCTTTCCAAACAATGGTTGCACCTCCCAAGGTAAACACATTTCCAGAGGTCGACTTACGAGAGTCCTTGTCAGACTGGAAATCTTAGTCTGTGTACCCAATTGGCACTAACTCATTCGAATGGTAGACTAGCATGTAATCCCTAGTCCTTTTCAGGTACTTGATTATATGCTTAACTGTAATCCAATGTTCTCATCATGGATTAGATTGGAATCTACTAATCATGCCTACAACAAAGCAGATATCAAGTCTAGTACACAACATCGCATACATGAGGCTTCCAACAGCTGATGCATAAGGAACCGCCTTCATGTTTTCTGTCTCAACATCTGTCTTAGGACATTGATCCTTAGATAAAGAAATTCCATGTCTGAAAGGAAGAAATCCTTTATTGAAATCATGCATGCTGAACCTTGTAAGAATAGTATCAATGTAAAGAGTTTGAGATAAGCCTGACATCCTTTTCTTGCGATCACCTAGAACCTTGAGAAGAAGGATGTGAACAGCTTCTCTCAAATCCTTCATATCAAAATTACTGGACAATCATTCCTTAACTGAATTCAACAATCCCATATTATTTCCTATGAGCAAGATATCATTTACATACAATACCAGAAAAATCACTTTATCCCCATTCCACTTTTTGTACACACAAGATTCATCAAGACATTGCTCAAAACCAAAGGTTTTAACCGCATTGTCAAAACAAGTGTTTCATGCCCTAGAAGCTTGCTTTAATCCATAAATGGATCTTTTAAGCTTGCACAACATGTGTTCTTGACCTTTTTGAATGAAACCGTGTGGTTATCGCATAAAAATGCTTTCATCAAGACTTCAATTAAGGTAAGCTGTCTTGACATCCATTTGCCAAATCTCATAATCATAATGAGCAACAATGGATAAGAGAATTCTAATAGACTTAAGAATGGCTATTGGCGAAAAGGTTTCCTCATAATCGATCCCTTCTTTTTGAGTAAATCCTTTTGCAACAACCCTAGCTTTGTAAGTTTGTACTTTTTCGTCTACTCCTCTCTTTTTCTTATAGATCCACTTGCATCCAATGGGTTTGACTCCATCTACAGGTGGTTCTACAAGATCCCAGACTTTATTGGAATACATAGACTCCATTTTTGATTTCATAGCAACAATTTATTTTTCTGCATCTTTATCCTATAGTGCTTCGTCATAATTCACGGGTTCGGTATTCAACTCTTCATGGTTCTGTCAAAAGACTCTCCCAAGAATGCGTACCGAATTGATTTTATTATCTTTCTCCCACTATGATGAGACACTATAGGAAGGGCAGGTGTTGGAAAAGGTGCACTAGTATGATCTTGTGGTTGAACCACATCATTTATAGGATCTTGAGTCTCTATGTTATTCTCAGCATCTTGCGGTGTGAGAATATCAATAACTTCTTCCTCTAGGGCAATTTTCTCAATACAACTCCCACTATTTTGATGCAATGGATTTTTGAAACCTTGTACTTATGGAATTGTATGTTCATCAACATCTCTCCCACTACTTAAAAGCAATGGTATGTTAATCCTAACATCTGAGATTTGATTTTGATTTTCATTATTGTCAGTAGATTGATTTTGATTCGTTATTTCATTGCTTAATTCCTGTAAAATTAGTTTACTTCTAGGAACATGGTTTGTTAAAAAATCCCTTTCTAGAAACTTGACATTTGTACTTACAATGACATTCTTTTCTTTAGGATTATAAAACAGACCACCTTTCATTCCTTTAGGGTACCCAATAAAAATGCAAACTTCCATTCTTGGTTCCAATTTTTCTGCCTTCCCTTTCAGCACATGTGCTAGACATCTCCAAATCCCAACATGTTTCAAACTAGGTTTGTGCCCAGTCCATAGTTCTATGGGTGTTACAGGTACAGACTTAGAAGGAACCAAGTTTAAAATATAGTTTGCAATTTCTAGTGCATATCCTGAAAATGAAAAGGACAAATCAGAGTAACTCATCATAGATCTAACCATTTCTAAAAGAGTCTGATTTCTTCTTTTCGCTACACCATTCTATTGTGGCGTTCTAGGTGCAGACATTTGAGACATAATTCCTTGTTCTGATAAGTAACTAATGAACTCTGTGGAGAGGTATTCGCCATCATGATTCATAGTGACTTGATATATTTTTCATGTCGTTTCTCCGTTTCTGCCTTAAATTCTTTGAATTTCGCAAAGCATTCAGACTTACGGCGCAACAAATAAATATATCCATATTTTGAGTAGTCATCAATGAAAGTCACGAAATACTCATAACCACCTCTCTCTTGAGTGTTCATCGGGCCACACAAATCAGAATGAATCAACTCTAGTTTATCATTGGCTCTATTCCCTTTTGAAGAAAAATGTCTCTTAGTCATTTTTCCTTCTAAACAGGATTCACATGTTGGTAGTGCCTCCACTTTTAATGAACCTAAAGGTCCATCTCGAATCAACCTTGAAATTCTGTCTAGATTTATATGACATAGATGTAAGTGCCATAAATAGGTCTCATTAAACTCAGAAGTTCATTCTTTTTACTAGAAAGGTTAACATTATTCAGTTCAATCGTTTGCTGCAGTTCAGGAGAGACATTAATAATAAAAAGACCATCAATCAATGTACCAGCAGAGATAAAATATTTATTATAGCTAATAACACAACCGTTATCAGAAAAATTAACATTATAACCATCTCTTAAAGCTCTAGAAACTGAAATCAAATTTCTTCTAACAGCAGGTGCATATAATGCGTCTTTTAAAATTAAAACTCTACCACTACCAAATGAGATACTAACATTTCCTAATGCTAAAGATGGAGCTGCTGAGCCATCTGCTTGAAAAACACTTACTTCACCTCTAATCCGCTTGCGCGTTTCTTGAAACTCCTGCATTGTAGTGCAGCTTTGATCTGTGGCTCCTGAGTCTACACACCATGACGTGATCGAAACAGCCGCTAAACACGTTTCAACGACAAGTGAAAGTGAGTTATCTAGCTTGTTTTTCTACTTGGCTAAGAAAACTGGACAATGTGCCATCCAATGGCCTGACATCTTGCAATGAAAACACTTGTTGTTAGGCTTTTTCATGCCTCCAGTTAGAGCTACAATTTTCTTAACATTGTGAGTCTTTTTCTTCTTCTTATCACCTTTCGGTTTAGAAGTAGAACCTTTCTCAATAAAGTTATAACTCTCAAATTTATTTTGACTCATAATAGTGCTAAGGGAGGTAAGAGAAGACATATTGAATCTAAGATTGAAAAAATTACAGTAGATCAACAAAACAATCATATAAACATTGAATAATTAAATTCAAACTCATCATATATATATATATATATATATATATATATATATATATATATATATTCATGCATCTCAAATAGCCAATCGATGGGATTGGAGAACTACTCATGCAATACACATATATGATGACCGATTATTCACTTCATGAACTCTTACAGACCTAACTCATATGGAGAGTCTACTGTTAGTTTAAGTCAAGTGAAAATCAAAACCCTAGTTACATTGATCCAATCATATATTACTCAGTTAAGGAGAGTTAATACAGATTATCAAGCTAGTAATTAAATACATAGTGACTTGTATTAAATTTATCCGATATGGAGGAAGGTCTAAGTCAGCACATAAACTTAATACTTCATTACTATTTAATCTTGGTATTTATGAGAGTGAACCTTTTGATCACCAAATAAATATTTGTTTCAAATTTATGTACTCTTAAATTTTCCAAAAAATTGCACCAAATTCTACAGTTCATGCAGTATACCATCTCACATACATATGTATACACATATATAATGACCGATTATTCACTCCATAAACTTTCACAGATCTAACTCAGATGGAGAGTATACTGTTAGTTTAAGTCAAATGAAAATCAAAACCCTAGTTACATTGATCCAATCATGTATCACTCAGTTAGGAGAGTTAATACATATTATCAAACTAGCAATTAAATACGTATTGACTTGTATTAAATTCATCCGATATGGAGGAAGATCTAAGCCAACACATAAAATTAATACTTCAATACTATTTAATTTAGGTGATCATGAGAACAAACTTTTATGACCAATTGAATTTTTCTTTCTACAAATTTTTCATACAAAAATTTTTCCTGAAAAAAATATCACATCAATGTCTCCATACCATCTCATGCATCACACACATAATGAAAACGGTGACATATTGAGAACAATATTGCAATAATCCATTGAATATTATATTATACTAAAACATGCTTTTATTAATTCAAAACTTTTCAGAATTTATTTCTTCAAGAATCATGGGACACTGTCGACATTCCTGTAAAACAAAAAAATACACCCAACAGTTGATTTTTCCTCTTGTTTTTGAAATTCAACTTTCTTTGGGTTCAATCATACAAAATTAAAGAACTCCCAATTAAAATTAGAATATTACAATAATTACTAGGAAAAAATTGTTCACTGCTGCCATCTATTCTCACGCATAATTGAACATACGTTTATTACTTATTATCTATTTAGATGTAAGCGTGGTTCATGATACCAATTGTTGGAAAATAGTACACGCAACGGAAGCAATTCAAGAACATACTGCTTGCATGAATAATAGACAACAAATACCAACACGTAGTACACATCAAGTATGCTAAAAATTAACCAAGAATTACCTCTTGAAGAGTGCAACTATCTTGAAGCAAGTCCAACTTCAGTTCTACGATCTTCTCCAGTGATCCCAAATTCACAGCCAAACTCTCTCAATACTTGGGTGAGCAAGTATTGTGCAGAAAACTAATTAACTATATATTTTTAGGTTGGAAGAACCCCTATTTATAGAGGAGTTCTCCCAATTCAAAAGGGAGAATAAAAAACAAATGTATGTTTTTTTTAAAACAAGAAAACAAAAGGTGTACTTTCGATGTTTCAAAATCAAGAAACACGTGTACCCCTTTTTTTTCTTTTTTTTTCTTTTTCCCTTTTCCCTAGAAAATAGGATTCTGAGTTCTAGTTAAATATGAGCACTGTAGGGACCACAAAATTAATTACTGAGGCTCCCTATTATGGAAGTAATTTAAAATATTAATGTAAATTATTCTTACCATAATAAATTATAAATCATTCCACTAGAAATTCGTAATTGCACTCCTCTATTTATATTTCATAATTCCCAATTAAACACTTATGTAATTCCCCATGTTAAGATTACAGATACTAATCAATACATTAAATTACTGACGAATTTAGTTAATGATTAATTTCCTTTAGAACAATACTTAACTTATTTCATATGTCGGATTCATAAATCCACCGACCGAGTTTACACATGAAAACTTATAAGCTTCTCATAAAAGGCGTATCATCAATCTCTATACCAAGACATGGATTCCATCAACTAACTTATTATTTCACCAATATATATTATTATCATCCAATCTTCAAGCATATTGACCCATCTCCGGATCTCACCTTTTAATAAATCAAAGCGATAATTAAAATATACAGCTCATAATAGTTATATCAAGATTGAGAATATAAGTACATTTAATAGTTTAGAGAATATGTTTTTATCAATCAGTCTAAAACATCTATCTCTACTCGGTCCTGTTCAATACATACAAAATGCACTAGCACGAGAAGTTAGAACTATACCGTTCTCGCAATCAAGATAAATTACTTTTAATCTCGTGCTACAATCATTCTTATGGTTTGTCCAAATTCTCATCTACGATTGTGAACTATAACTTTAACTTATAAGAACTGATGATTTAATCTTCTGTGTATAAGATTAAACTCTATACACCAAATCATCTACTATATAAGTTGAGGACACATATATGACAAAATGATATATTTAATGTAACACTTTATTGAATTAAATAAATAAATAAATAATCATTCAATAAATAATACTATATCAAAACCGCATGGTTAATAGTATATCCTAACACAAAGTAATATAAATGTCTTCATGTATTGTTTAGTATGTGGAGTTGATTGTTTACATGCTGTTTTAATGTGAGTTGTATGTTTAAGTTATCCGAGTACTTGTATATTCATGCGTTAATTTGGATCTTAACGTGATTTTGTTAGGGAAGGTACATACAGTACAAAAACTGGGAAAAAATGGACTAGAGATAGAGAAGAACATTAAGTGACAAAGCTCTTGTCGTGCATATACGTACATATAAATCATGCGTCATTTTTAAATTTGTAGTTCACTATTGTATCCGAGGTATCCTTTGTTGTTGTCGACTGGAAGTTCTATAAAGTGTTCTCCTCATACAATTTTTTTAAAATTCATGATTCAAGTATTTCAAAGCTCATCGAAAATAAGTAGCAGCATTATGTTAGTGTGCTCACATCTCATTAATTAATTATTATTTTTATAGTTATAGGTTTAATTCAAGATTATTTTATTATCACAGTGGTATGTTTAGGCCATGGAAATTGATGGAAAATTTAGAGTAAGGTCGTAGGTTATTTTTTTTTGTTCTAAAAATGAAAGACGCCACAAGTAAATATAAATCATTTGATGAGTTTAGGTTTGCTTACTTGCCATAGCTGATACAAAGTTTAATAATTTTCTAATGTCTTAGTCACGGGTTTTTTCCCTTTTATTAATATTGAATCATCTTTACATTGTCTTGTTCATTTTTTTAAAGTTGTTCGTTACTAGTTATACTTCCTGGAAGCGATCTGTAATAACAAGCTTCAATGTCGGCTTCTTAAATCAAAAGGGATATTCGGCCTAGCTGGGTTGAGAATTTATTCAAGACCCGTCACAATCGATAAAAGAAAAGAGAGGAAAACACAATAGTGAGGGAGCGATATGAGTTGCGGATTAATCCAAAATTCATTTAAAAGGATAAAAAAAAGGGTTACAAAATTAAGAAAGAATAAATTATCTCGAGTTTACAAGAGGCGAACAAATGCCTCTAACGTTAGATGAGCTTTACGCGCGTTAATAATAATAAAATATTTGAGTACGACCATGTGTGTGGTTACGCTTCTTGGTTAACTCAGGCTTTGTGTGCGGTTACGTTCCTAAGCCAAAAAATATAAGTCACCATTTTGGATATATTATTTACGTAAATTAAGAAATTAACCAAGCATCGCTTATCCAAAAGTTAATTCAACCCATAAATAAGTCAATAAAAGCAACCGTGCTAGAACCACGGGACTCGAGGGGTGCCTCATACCTTTCCCTTGGTCAACAGAATTCCTTACCCTGTCTTTCATTTTCGCAGACCAAAAATAAAAGTCATTTTCTTTTGGTTAGGGATTCAAAAAGGTGACTTGGAACACCATAACTCAATTCCAAGTGACGACTCTGTAAATAAAATAATCCCTATTCTATACCGTCACTTTAATTGGAAAAATCCTTTCCCTTCGTCCGTTTGGCCGTCAAAAAGGGTGTGACATCTCATTTTTATTAGGTATTTAAAAAGGTGACTTGGAACAACATAACTCAATTTCAAGTGGCGACTCTGAAAATAAAACAATCTCTATTCAATACCGTCACTTTAATTGGAAAAACCCTTTCCCTTCGTCCGTTCGGCCGTCAAAAAGGGGTGTGACATATAGTTTAGCCACCTTGGGCTCATGTTCCTAGATTAAACACTTTAGGCTTATATTCATAAGTTATCCACTTTAGACTCATGTTCATAGATTATCCACTTTAGTCTTATATTCAAAAGTCTTACTGTTCATTAGCATCATTTGTGATTTATAAAATATCATACATTATGTCATAGTTCATAAAGTAAGGGTTTTCATATCATTATAGAGATTATGGAATGTTTATGTCATTTTAGCATATTTCATATCTAAGAAGTTCAGACTTAGAAAGAAAAAAACAAAAGAGGCGGCAGTTTTCTCTCAAGAATAAGCAGAGGTCTTCTTCAAGTTCAGCCCCAAAATCCAAAGGATTCCTTCGTAGTTTCTTCTCCAGGAATGTGGGATTTTACTAGTGGGTTCCTTTTACCCATTAGGTCCCTAGAATTCAATCAGTTCTTCACTTCTCCATGAATTCTTCAGACCTAGGATTCCTAAACCTTAGGGATTTATTGTAATTCAAATTCTACTGCTTACATAGATATCTATTTCACGTTTCTTGGAGAATTAGCATAGTCATGTGTAGAACTCAGAAACCCTAACTTGTCTTAATTTTAGTATTTCATAAATTATACTTGCTAGGAATATTAGTCAAAATATTATGTTTCAGAATTTGAATGCCATATATTTCAGTAAATGTATATTGCATTCTCAAATTATATCAGTGTATTGAGCTATCAAATATGACAGTTGCTTTTTTAGCTTTATATTCAGTTAAGACTCATGAGAAAAACTACCCTACTCATGATCTTGAGTTAGCAGCCGTGGTCTTTGCCCTGAAGATTTGGAGACATTACTTATATGGTGTGCATGTGGATGTGTTCACCGATCATAAGAGTCTTCAATATGTGTTCTCTTAAAAGGAATTGAATCTGCGTAAAAGGAGATGGCTTGAGCTTCTTAAGGATTATGATATGAGTGTGCTTTACCATCCGGGTAAGGCCAATGTTATGGCGGATGCACTTAACAGATTGTCCATGGGCAGTGTGTCTTTAGTTGAAGAAGGAAAGAAGGAATTGGGTAAGGAGGTTCATAGGCTTTCCCGGTTAGTAGTTCGCCTTATGGACTCGACCGAAGGTGGTGTTATTGTTCAGAATGGTTCCGAATCATCTTTGGTAGCTGAAGCAAAGGCAAAGTAAGACAGTGATCTCATTTTGCTTCAGCTAAAGGGTACAATCCATCAGCAAAGGGTTGAGGTTTTCTCCCAAGGGGGAGATGGTGTGCTTCGTTATTATGATCGATTGTGTGTACTAGATATAGATGGGTTGAGATAGTAGAATCTAACTGAGGCTCATAGTTCCAGATATTCCATTCACCCTGGTTCCACCAATATGTACTGTGATCTACGGGAAGTCTATTGGTGGAATGGTATGAAGAAGAACGTAGCCGGTTTTGTAGCTAAGTATCCCAACTATCAGCAAGTGAAGGTAGAGCATCAGCGACCAGGTGGCAAGATTCAGGATATTGACCTTTCTATTTGGAAGTGGGAAGTGATCAATATAGACTTTATCAGGGGGTTTCCTCATACTCGAAGGCAACATGATTCTATTCAGGTGATTGTCGCCTCGATATCTAAGTCATCCCACTTCTTGGTTGTTAAGACTACGAATTCAGCAGATGATTATGCCAAACTCTATATCCGAGAAATATTCTGATTGCATGGTGTTCCTTTGTCTATCATTTCAGATAGAGGTACTCTATTTACCTCCCAGTTTTGGAGATAGTTTCAGAGAGGTCTTGGTACTCAGGCGAAGCTTAGCCCAACTTTTCACCCCCAGACGGATGGCCAGGCAGAGCATACTATTTAAACTTTGGAGGATATGTTGAGAGCTTGTGTGATTGATTTCAAAGTTAATTAGGATGATCACTTACCTCTTATCGAGTTTGCCTAAAACAACAACTTTCACTCTATCATCCAGATGGATCCATATGAGGCACTTTATGGTCAGAGATGTAGATCTCCTATTGGTTGGTTTGAGGTAGGTGAGGCAACTTTGATTGGCCCAGATTCAGTTGACGAGACTATGAGAAGGTTCAGCTTATTAGGGAAAGATTGAAGACCGCTCATAGTCGACATAAATCATATGCGGATGTGAGCAGAAGAAAGTTAGAATTTGAAGTTGATGATTGGGTTTTTCTGAGGGTGTCACCTATGAAGGGTGTGATGAGATTTGGCAAGAAAGGGAAGCTTAGTCCCGGTTTTGTAGGCCCTTATCAAATTTTGAGGAGAGTTGGTAGCGTTGCTTATGAGTTGGATTTTCCATCAAATTTAGAAGTGGTTCATCTAGTCTTCCATGTTTCGATGTTGAAGAAGGGTGTTGGTGATTTGACCTTGATTGTTCCTTTGGAAGATGTGAGTGTTAAGGATAGCCTTACTTATAAGGAAGTTCCCGTGGAGATTCTTGATCATCAAATTTGGAGGTTGAGAAACAAAGAAGTCGCTTCGGTGAAAGTCCTTTGGAGGAATCAGCTTGTTGAAGGAGCTACTTGGAAAGTAGAGTCAGCCTTGAAAGCCAAGTACCCTCATCTCTTTCCTTTCGATACCGTTTCAGCTTGAGGTAATAATTTCCTCCTTTGTATGTCCCTACTACTCTACTCCACTAGTTCCTCTCATGATCTTAGTGTGCATGCATGTTTTTCAAAATTGATTCAGTCATGTTTTAAGTCAAAAAGATCATCTTTCATGTTATCCTTGAGTTTTCATGTTCTAAATGTGTGGCTAGGTTTCTTTCTCCTCAGTTTTCTTGCTTAGTATTCATTCGAGGATGAATGATCCCAAGGGGGAGATATTGTAACACCCCAAAATCCAAACCATCTATTTAGCTCAGAACCCAAAGTTTTTTGAAATTTGTTAGTCACGACGGGCATTCTCCACGGGCGTCGGAGTCCCGATGGCCCGTGGGGTGTGCCATGGGATTTGACCAGCGGCTGCCGAGCAACACCCTTATAGCCGATGGGCGGCCACGATGGGCATCGTGGGTAGATTTCCCATCGATGCCCACTATCAAAATAGTCCAGCAGAATTCTCCCTAAACACTCCATTCCTCGACGGGTGGTCTCCACGGGCATCGTAGTTACGATGGGCCATGTGATGTGCCGTCAAAACCATTCAGCAGCCCTTCCTTCAACTCAGCTTACCCAACAGCTTAGCCCAATGGGCCATCGTGGGTGCGATGCCCGTCAGGTAGCCCGTGAGGCAGGATTTTCTCCAGTTTCTATTTTAAGTCATAGGGGTAATTTTGTAATTACCCACTCTTTTAACTCTTAGTTGAAGTCATTTTGGCCACTTTTAGTAGGTTTTCTACCCTTATTAGCCTAAGTCATTCATTATTCCCTCATGCACCTACCAAAATATGGAAATGACTTCTTCAAGCTCCAAGTCTCAAGCTCCAAGATCAAGTCTCCTATTCTTTTCACCCTTGAATCAAGCTTGCTTCAATCAAGGTATGCGAGTATTCAATAAGAGATTCTCTCCACCTTTATGCCCAAAACCCCAATCTTCTAAATTGAAGTTATGGATTTTTAAATTAGGGTTCTTACTCAAATTGGGGAAAAGTTATGGGTCTTCTCCTAAGGCATCAATTCATGATTTCTTATTACATTTCTATGATTTAATTAAAGTTCCTCAGTTGATTTCGAAATCCCATATGTTGATGATGAATTTTAGCATGATTTCATTGAATTGAATGTCTTCAAATAAAATTTGTATGTTTAGATAACATGACCTCTATTTTCATGAAATTGCATGCCTAATTCTTCAAGTTATGATATTAAAAAGGAAAGTATATTTCGAATTATGGTTTTGCAAAGTTTTATGATTCATGACTTGTGAATTGCATGATGTTAGATATGTCCTTATGCTTTTCCAACAGTTTTGGACATTAGATATGTCCCTATGTTTTATGAAAGGTTTGGCATCCAGATATGTCTACCTAATTTATGAATAGTTTTGACATCAGATATGTCGTAAGTATTATGAGCTATATGTATATGTTTTTGGGAGTAGTATTAGCACTGAGTTGGACAGGGTGAGAGTACCCTTAGTCCCAGAACTACGTGCCCCCATAGGTTCTAAGTCTCCTAAGTTGGGCATCATATTTAGTGATCACGCCACAGTCATGCCTCTATGCCCTGGCAAGGCATATTGGGTTCTTTCGATGGGGTGCATACATCGAATTCCATGTAGCTCCCATAGTCTATGTCAGTTACAGAACCTCCCACAAAACAGTATCAGGTTTTAAAATGCATTGACTCTTTTCCTTAAGATTTCAGGACCATTATGATTACTATGATATTTGTATAACTTGTTTTGGCATTGCATTGAGTCTCTTGCATTTCAGTTTTACACTTATAGCATGGTTTCAGCTTTACAAGTTTATTTAGAATGTTTATCTCAGATTCCTTTATATCTCATATATTCAGTACATCCTATAGTACTGACGCATTTTATGCTGCATCCTTTTACGATGCAGATTCAGGCACCTGCCCTCAGACTCGTGGCTAGTCAGTGTCAGCCGTTTGGACCTTATTGGGGAGTTCTCTTCCTACGAGGATCAGAGTTATGATTGGTTCTCTTTATGTCCTTTTTCTTGGATTCATGAGTTAGTTAGGGTCTTGTCCCATCAACTCTTATTTCAGATTTAGAGGCTTCAGACATATTTAGTTGTATTCTGGATGAGTCCTTGTAGACTTTTGGCTATTTCAGTTTATGGATTTTTATCTCCTCCCTATGATGCTTCCACTTTATTTCCTTAAGTTATCTGAGTATGCTATGGCCAAGGGTTAGTCTAGGGCACTCATGTCCTGGATCCCGTGTTACGTCCAGGGGTAGCCTTGGGGCGTGACATGGGTATTCAACAATGGGTTTCTTTCACCCTTGTGCCCAAAACCCCGAATTTTTATTTTGATTTCATGAACTTTCAAATTAGGGTTCTTACCCAATTCTTATGTGTTTTGCTCTAAGTTGTCTTATCATGATTCTAGTATGAAATTTATATTAAATTGCATGATTTTGTATGGGTTTTTACATGTGAACTCCTATTTCATGAATTGAAGTCTAATTATGGTAAATCCTACATGCATGAACTAATTTAAGTAAATTGAGTATTTGATAGCATGTTTTTCATGGATTTTCAAGCAAGTGCATGCCTAGTTCCTATGTTCTATGAAAATATGTTATTATGAAGTCGAACTAGAGTCATGCAAGTTTTCAAGTTATGAATTATTATGCAAGGCAAGACACCCGATGTGCCATCAATGCTCATGAATTATTTTCTAAACCAAGATTCATGAGTAGTATGAAGATCCGGTTTATGAACATGTTTATTAACAAGCTTGACATCTAGATATGTCACATGTATGTCAGCCTTATGTTATATGTTTTGGGAGTAGTATTTAGCACCGAGCAATGAGGGTTCTAGATGACCCAAGTCCAAAACTACGTTGCCACAGTTTATTATGATCATGCATATCTCACATATTCGGTACATCCTATAGTACTGACGCATATTTTGTGCTGCATCCTATTGATGATGCATATTCAGGTTCCCTCCCTCATGCACATGGCTAGAGATTGCAGGTCATTTCCAGTCAGTGTTGGTGATTCCTCATTGTTCGAGGGCTAGTTATGATTCTAGATAGTTTTTGGTTATTTACTTTCATACCTTGAGTTAGCTAGGGTCTTGTCCTAGAAACTCCTTATGTCATGTGTAGAGGCTCTTCAGACATAGACAGTATTTGAGTCTCTTATTTTGGATTGTGTTTTATCTTGACTTATCATTTATGTGTTGGGTTGCCTAACTTTCTATTTATTCTTCCGCCATGTTTCCTTTATGAATGAATGAGTATGCTATGACCAAGGGTTAATTTGGGACACTCGTGGTCGTGGGTCCCGTGTTATGTCTAGTGGGTAGCCTCTGTGCATGACAAACATGGTATCAGAAGGTCAGGTTCAAGAGTCTTAGGATTGTTTGAAAGTCGCATCGTGTAGAGTATCTTTCATGTGTGTGAAGCACGCCACACTTATGAGAGGGAATCTATGAGATGTCTTAGAAAAACTTCACTACTTTCATGATTATATCATGTGATAGAGTTTAATTCTAATATCCCTCTAATCCTTCCCTTGTACGTTTCAGATTATGCCTCGACGTGCTATGCCTCATTGAGCCGCTCCTCTAGTTCCCGCCCCTAGGTCACGAATGAGGAGTTAAGGAGTGCCATCTATATGCTAGCCCAAACCTTGGCCGCTCAGGCCAACCAGCTGACTCCTATCCTCATCCACCCTAAAGGTGGGCTAGCGGCCTGAGTTCGTGACTTTATCTGTATGAACCCACCGAAGTTTTGGGGTTCGAAAGTGAATGAAGATCCACTAAAATTAATTGATGAAAGTGAAGAAAGTCTTTGATGTGATGCAAGTGGATGGTGTTGATAGTGTCGAGTTGGCATCCTATCAACTCAAGGATGCAGCTCATATCTGGTTCACGCAATGGAAAGAGGCTAGAGCTAGGGAAGTGGTCCATATGCCTTAGGAGTGTTTCAAGAGGGCTTTTCTCGACTGGTTCTTTCCCCGAGAGTTGAGACAAGCTAAGGCCAACGATGATGTGAACTGGAGGCAGGGATTGATGTCAATCTAGGAGTATAGTTTGAACTTTACTCAGCTGTCTAGGTATGCCCCTTCTATAGTAGCGGACCCACATGATCAGATGAGTAAGTTTATCTATGGTGTTTCAGATATGGTAAAGAAAGAGTGTAGGTCCACTATGCTATTGAGTGATATGAATATTTTCAGACTCATGACCCATGCTCACTAGATCGAGGGAGACAATCTTAGGGAGATGACTAGGGAGAATAAGAGAGTTAGATCCGAGGGTTCAGGTTTTGGCCATCAGAGGTCCAGTGGAAGACATCGCTCCTCGTTTTAGAAGAAGTCATCAAGACTTGTTCATTCTTCTGCTAGTGCTCCTACCCAGGCCCCGAGGCCTCGTCATGATTAGACTGGTAGAGGATCTGGTTCTTATTCGCAGTCTTAGTGAGTATTGCTAAGGGATCTTCCCACACTATTTGTAGTAAGTGTGGGAAGAATCACCTGGGAGAGTATCGTTTGGGCACGGGTGCATGCTTTGGGTGTGGACAAGCTGGACACATGATTAGATATTTCCCTTCGACTAAGAAGGGGCAGGAGGTAGTAGGGTTCAGTCTGCTTCAACAGCCCCAGGAGGTCGACCAACCCAGTAGGGCACCACTTTTAGTTTTGGTGGTCAGCGCCAGAACCACCTTTATGCCATGTCCTCTCGTCAGGACTAGGAGAGTTCTCCAGACATTATCACTGGTATGTTGAAAGTCTTCTCTCTTGATGTGTATGCTTTGTTGGACCCCGGTGTGTCCCTATATCTTGTGACCTCTTATGTAGCATACAAATTTGAAATTTGTCCTGAATCACTTTTAGAACCTTTTTGTGTGTCTACTCTTATTGGTGAGTCAGTCCTAGCCAAAAAAATCTACCGAAATTTCCCTATCTCAGTCCTTCATGGAATCACTTTAGCGAATTTAGTAGAGTTGGAGATGATTGATTTTTATGTTATACTTGATATGGATTGATTGTATGCTTGTTATGCTTCGGTTGATTGTCGTACTCGGGTTATTAGATTCAACTTTCCAAATGAACCCGTCTTAGAGTGGCAAGGTAGTCCCCCATCCTAGAAAGGCCATTTCATATTTTATCTTAAGGCTAGGAAGATGATTTCAATGGGTTATGTTTTTCATATAGTTTGGGTTATGGACACGGAGTCCAAAATTCCATATCTTCAGTTTGTTCCTATTGTGAATTAGTTCCCAGAAGTGTTTCCCGAAGATTTGCCCGGAGTCCCTCCCGAACGGGAGATCGACTTTGGAATAGATCTTCTTCCAGATATGAATCCTATCTCTATTCCTCCCAATATAATGGCTCCCGTATAACTTAAAGAGTTAAAGGATCAGTTGAAGGATCTTCTTGATAAGGGTTTCATCAGGCCTAGCATTTCTACATGGGGTGCCTCAATTTTGTTTTTGCAAAAGAAAGATGGTTCCCTCAGAATGTGTATTGACTACCATCAGTTGAACAAGGTCACAATCAAGAATAAGTATTCCATTCCTAGGATTAATGACTTGTTCGGTCAGCTTCAGGGTGCTAGCTTTTTCTCCAAGATCGACCTTAGATCCGGTTATCATCAGCTTCGTGTTTGAGAGTGTGATATTCCTAAGACGACCTTCAGAACTCGGTATGGTCATTAGGAATTTGTGGTTATATCATTTGGTCTAACGAATGCTCTTGCAGCCTTTATGGATATGATGAACCATTTGTTCAAATAATATCTGGATATGATTGTGATTATTTTTATAGATGATATACTCATATATTCTCGGAGCGAGGAGGAGCATGCAGGTCATTTGATAGTGGTGTTACAAACTCTTAAGGATCAACAGTTGTTTGCTAAGTTTAGCAAGTGTGAGTTTTGGATGGAGTCTGTTGCTTTTCTGGGTCATATTGTGACTAGAGATGGTATTCGGGTTGATTCTCAAAAGATCGAGGTAGTAAAGAACTGGCCTTGACCTACTTCCCCATCGGATATTCGGAGCTTTTTGGGTTTGGCAGGTTACCACATGAGGTTTGTGGAAGGGTTTTCTTCCATTGCTTCCCCATTGACTTGGTTGACTCAGAAGAAGGTTTAATTTCAATGGTACGATCTATATGAGAAGAACTTTCAGGAATTGAAGACTAGATTGACCATAACTCTAGGGTTGGCTCTACTTGAGGGCCTAGATGATTTTGTCATGTTTGTGATGCTTCTAAGATTGGTTTGGGTTGTGTGTTGATACAACGTGGTAAGGTGATTGCTTATGCTTCAAGATAGCTTAAGACTCATGAAAAGAACTACCCCACTCATGATCTTGAGTTAGCGGCCATGGTTTTTGCTTTGAAGATTTTGAGACACTACTTGTATGATATTCACGTGGATGTATTCACTGACCATAAGAGTTTTTAGTATGTGTTCTCTCAGAAAGAATTGAATCTTCGTCAAAAGAGATGGCTTGAGCTTCTTAAAAATTATGATATGAGTGTGCTTTACCACCCGAGTAAGGCCAATGTTGTGGCGGATGAACTTAGTAAATTGTCCACGGGTAATGTGTCTTCAGTTGAAGACGAAAAGAAGGAACTGGTTAAGGAAGTTCATATGCTTGCTCAATTGGGAGTTTGCCTTATGGACTCGACCAAAGGAAGTGTCATTGTTCAAAATGGTTCTGAATCATCTTTGGTGGTTGAAGTGAAGGAAAAGCTAGACAATGATCCTATTTTGCTTCAGCTAAAGGGTGCAGTCTATCAACAAAGGGTCGAGGTTTTCTCCTAAGGGGGAGATGGTGTGATTCATTATCAGGGCCGACTGTGTGTGCTAGATATAGATGGTTTGAGACAGCAGATTTTGACTTAGGCTCACAGTTCCAGATATTCTATACACCCTAGTGCCACCAGGATGTACCGTGATCTACAGGAAGTCTATTGGTGGAATGGTATGAAGAGGGACATAGCTTGTTTTGTGGCTAAGTGTCCCAACTGTCAGCAAGTGAAGGTAGAGCATCAGTGACCGGGTGGCATGATTCAGTATATTGACCTTTCTATTTGGAAGTGGGAAGCTATCAATATGGACTTCATCACTAGGTTTCTTCGTACTCGAAGGTAACATGATTCTATTTGGGTGATTGTCGATCGGATTACTATGTCATCCCACTTCTTGGCTCTTAAGACTACTAATTCAGCAGATGATTATGCCAGACTCTACATTCGAGAGATAGTTAGATTGGATGATGTTCCTTTGTCTATCATTTCAAATAGGGGTACTCAGTTTACATCCCAATTTTGGAGATCATTTCAGATAGGTCTTGGTACTCAGGTGAAGCTTAGCACAACTTTTCTCCCACAGATGGATGGCCAGGCAGAGCATACTATTCAGAATGTGGAGGATATGTTGAGAGCTTGTGTGATTGATTTCAAAGGTAATTGGGATGATCACATACCTCTTTTCGTGTTTTCCTACAACAACAGCTTTTACTCTAGCATCCAGATGGCTCCGTATGAGGCACTTTATGGTCAGAGATGTAGATCTCCTATTGGTTAGTTTGAGGTAGGTGAGGCAGCTTTGATTGGTTCAGATTCGGTTCATCAGACTATGGAAAAGGTTCAACTCATTAGAGAGAGGTTGAAGACTGCCTAGAGTCGACAGAAATCATATGCGGATGTAAGGAGAAGGGAATTGAAATTTGAAGTTGATGATTGGGTTTTTCTAAAGGTGTCACCCATGAAGGGTGAGATGAGATTTGGAAAGAAAGGGAAGCTCAGTCCCCGCTATGTAGGTCCTTATCGGATTCTATATAGATTTGGTAAGGTTTCTTATGAGTTGGATTTGCCATCGGATTTTAAGGCAGTTCATCCAGTTTTTCATGTTTCACTGTTGAAGAAGTGTGTCGGTAATCCAATATTGATTGTTCCTTTGGAAGATGTGAATGTGAAGGATAGCCTTACTTGTGAGGAAGTTCCCACAGAGATTCTTGATCATCAGATTCGTAGGTTGAGAAACAAAGAAGTCGCTTCGGTAAAGGTCCTTTGGAGAAATCAGCTAGTTGAGGGAGCTACTTAGGAAGCAGAAGAGGCCATGAAGGCCAAATACCCTCATCTCTTTCCTTCTGATCCAGTTTCAGATTGAGGTAATAGTTTCCTCCTTAGTATGTCCCTCTGAACCTAATCCATCAGTTTTCCTCATGATCCTAGCATGTATTCATGTTTTCGAAATTGATTCAGTCATGTTTTAAGTTTAAAAGTTCAGTTTCATGTTTATTCTTCAGTTTTCCTATTTTGTTATTGTTTGGTTGGGCTGTTATCTCTCCAGTTTTCCTTGCTTAGTCTTCATTCGAGGACGAATGATCCCAAGAGGGAGATATTGTAACACCCCAAAAACCGAACCAGCTTTCTAAGTTTAAAACTCTTGAAAATTCTAAGTTTCCAAGAATTACGTGTCCAAACCACGGACCGTGGTTTGAACTACGACTCGTGGAATGGAATCGTGGTTTAGGTTCTGTAGGAACCAGTATCTGGTCTGAGACCATGAGTGCACTCTACGGACCGTAGTTTGTTCTATGGCCTGTCTTGTTGACCCATAGTTCCTCACCTACAGCTTGAATGCTGATCCTAGGACTACGACTTAGGTCTACGAATCGAAGCCCATTCTACGGGTCCATCCTTTTGACCCGTAGTTTGGCTTCTGCAACCTGTTCTTTTAGCCAGGAACTACGAATGGAAACCACGAGCCATGGTTTGGTCTACGACTCATGGAATCCATCTGTGGTCTCTGAAAGTAGACTTTTTCCAACTTTTTTCCTAATAATGTTCCGGGGGTATTTTAGTTATTACCCATCCTTTTAACTCCTAAATGATGTTGTTTTGACTATTTCTAGAAGGGTTTCTACCCCCATTTAGCCTAAGTCTTTCAATATCCCTCATTTATCTACAAAATTGGGAAAAGAACTTCTTCAAGCTCCAAGTTCAAATCTCCTTTTCTTTTCAATTTCAAGTGGGTTAGCTTCAATCAAGGTATGTGGGTATTCAACAATGGGTTTATTTTACCCTTGTGCCCAAAAACCCTAATTTCTGTTTTGATTCATGAACTCTCAAATTAGGGTTCTTACCCAATTCTTATGGGTTTTGCTATAAATTATCTTCTCATGATTCTAGTATAAAATTTATATTAAATTGCATGATTTTGCATGGGTTTTTACATGTGAACTCCTATTTCATGAATTGAAGGCTAATTATGGTGAATCCTACTTGCATGAATTGATTAAAGTAAATTGGGTATTTGATAGCATGTTTTTCATGGATTTTCAAGCAAGTGCATGCCTAGTTCCTATGTTCTATGAAAAATATGTTATTATGAAGTCGAACTAGAGTCATGCAAGTTTTCAAGTTATGAGTTATTATGCAAGGCAAGACACTCGATGTGCCATCAATGCTCATGAATTATTTTCTAAACTAAGATTTGTGAGTAGTATGAAGATCCGGGTTATGAACATGTTTATGAACAATCTTGACATCTAGATATGTCACATGTATGTGAGCCTTATGTTATATATTTTGGGAGTAGTATTTAGCACCGAGCGATGAGGGTCGTAGATAACCCAAGTCCAAAACTACGTTGCCACCATATGTTGCCCTCCGAGGCTTATGAAAGGATCCTTATGACATGGTTCTAACCTTGGCCGATTAGGATAACCTTTTTCAGTGTGGGTGCATGACACAGGACACCATGTAGCTTAGCATGGTTTATGTCGATTAAGAGAAACTCTCACATGATTATTTTTAAGCTATGAAGTTATATGATATTTTACTTAGAATCTTGACTTTACTTCATGTTTTACGTCTTATATCTTGATATTTCTTATGCTATCTCTTTTCATGAGCGAGATCATCTTAAGCAAGTTTTAAGTATGTTTTTATCATGATCATGCATATCTCACATACTCGGTACATCCTATAGTACTGACGCATATTTTGCGCTGCATCCTCTTGATGATGCAGATTCAGGTTCCCTCCCTCATACACGTGGCTAGAGACCGCAGGCCATTTCCAGTGAGTGTTGGTGAGTCCTCATTGTTCGAGGGCTAGTTATGATTCTAGATAGTTTTTGGTTATTTACTTTCATACCTTGAGTTAGCTAGGGTCTTGTCCTAGAAACTCCTTATGTCATGTGTAGAGGCTCTTCAGACATAGACAATATTCGAGTCTCTTGTTTCAGATTGTGTTTCATCTTGACTTATCATTTATGTGTTGGGTTGCCTAACTTTCTATTTATGCTTCCGCCATGTTTCCTTTATGAATGACTGAGTATGATTTGACCAAGGGATAACTTGGGACACTCGTGGTCATGGGTTCCGTGTTACGTCTAGGGGGTAGCCTCAGGGCGTGACATATTATGTGTACGATCGCGTACACTTGCGTGTGCGTTAGGACGCAATAAGTTTTTGGCACCATTGCCGGGGATAGGGGTGGTCATGGTATGGTATGATACGGTATTTAAAACTTTGGTTCGGTAATTTTGATATTTAGTGTTTAAAAATACAATACCATTACCATACCAAATTAGTTCGGTATGGTTCGGTATTTAAAAGTTTGGTTTTGGTATCTTACGATATGGTAAATAGGTAACCATAGTTTGTTCAACTTCGACTAATATATACTTGTACAATAGAGAAAATTATGACTTCGACTTTTCAAAAAATGTCTCAATTGTATCATAACAACACATTACACATGTTGAAATATATATTCAAAAGAAGGTATAAGCAACTCCCTTTGTTTATTAGTTACACAACAAAATATTTCAATCAAGATTAAGTAATCAAAGTTTCAATGTCTAAAGATTTAGTTTTATACTAATATTAGATTGAATATTTGCTAGTATTTTAATAATATATAAATTATTTATGCAATTATATACTTTGGTATGGTATTCGGTATTTCGGTATATTATTTATAAATATCGAATACCATACCAAATACCAAAGAAAATTAAAATGCATACCATATGCCATACCAAATGCCATAATATCCAAACCACGGTATCAAAAAATTTTGTTCAGTATGGTAATTCGGTATATACCATACCATGCCCACCCCTAGCCGGGGACTTAAAAATTATCTATTTATCTGTATTAGACTTTTTATTTTTATTTTTTTAAGTTTTTGTATATATTTTATTCTTTTTGTACATATTGTTTTTTTGTGTTTTTTTGTGTTTTTATTTTTGCAGGTTTGGGAAAGTTTGAGTACCCGAGTTTGAACCTAAGGAGCATGGTTGGTCTTAAGTATGGGGTCATGCGACCATTGATGAAAATAGAGAAAACATGATGTTAGCTAGGCTCTATAGGGCCTCAGGGAGTATCTCTTACCATTGTTCTTCATGTTCTTTTTTTTATAAATTACTTTGGGACAAAATATGATTTTAAGTGTGGAGTGGAAATCTTCTGATAATTATGAATTTAGGGTGAGTATTCCATATAATTTTATTTTATTTGAGTAAAAAAAAATACAAAAAAATATATATAGAAGAAAATACAAAAAAAGATTTTTTTATTGTTTTTTAATTTATTATTTTAGTTTTTAAGTGACATATCTCATCCACCCCTTAGTTTTTCTTATGTCCTCGATTCTTTTACGAGGGGGGACCCTTTGAACCGGGTAATTTTTTATTTTTAGAGTAACTTTTTTATTTTTTTACTTTTTATTTTTTTATTTTTTAGGAGTAGTTTTTTTTTGGAGAGAAAATAAAAGACCAATTTGATTTGTGTGTTACTAGCAATTTAGACCTGAGCTTGAGTAGTACTTTCCTGTGATTACTTGAATGTAAATAAAATAGCAGACTTTTTGACGCCTAGGCTCATGATTGTGACTCTATATATAACTTTTTCTTATTTTATAGTTCGTTATGACCCTGCCTGTCTTAAAAGTAGAATTGATCCATCTTGATTGAGACTTGTGCCAAGAGTGGTGAGGATTTTTGTATATTTCATATTTTGCATCTTAGTCTAGAACTTGCCCTGCATGTTATTGAAGCGAAATACTAAGAGTTGCTCTGCTTAGAATATGCTAATAGGCTTTCTTTGATATGTCTTGTAAATCTTAGCCTTTCAAATATTATATCACTAGTAGCCCCTTTGAGCATGTAGCCTTTCATTTGGTAGCCATATTTTTGCCTTAATCCCTTGATTGAATCCCTAGTTTTTTGTACCCTGCTTCCTTGAGCACTGTAGCATAGATTGTGATAAAATTATTAAATCTGAAGAATAGGGATGGTTGAGTGTAAAAGGTCACCAATTATGGTTACTTGTGATGAAAAAAGACCTCTTTGAAAGAATGTGACATGAAAAAAAAGAGATGAAAAAAATTGTGTGAAACTTTCTTGATATGATGAGAATATCAGTGAAAGTAGTTGAAGAGAGGGCTGAAAAAAATTAAGTGATGAAAATAATGGGTGATGAAGTCAAAAAGAAAATGCAAAGTGCTTAGGGAAGTGTAAGTCACTATTATATAGTTTTCCTACCCATCCCCTAGCCAACACTACAACCCATTAAAGTCCTATTTGATTCTATTCGAGCATGCTTAATTAGTGGAGATGTACATAATGGGCAAGCCTATGGTTCTTTGTGCATACATGTGAATTCTTTTGTGAGTGCTAGAGTTGTTCTTGAATGCCAAGTCCGTAATTTATATTCGATTCCTTGATTTGAGTGTATGGACTATTTCTTCTTGTGAGGGCACTTTTTTCATGATAGATAGGTGATGTTATTAGCTTTCTTTGATGTAGTAGGTGAGCGAGCTTAAATTTGATGAGTTGGAGTCTGTCTTTGAGGTTAGGAGGTTAGAAATTTGTTTTTTATTTGTATATCTTGCATAATGATTGGGAAGTGTACTTGATGTCGTGTTTTGTTATATGACCTAATTGTTTGATCAACCAAAGTGGTGGTATTCCTAGTTTAATTTTTGAGATGAGCTTTAATGTTTGCTCAAGGACGAGCAAAAGTCTAAGTGTGGGGTGGTGATGTGAGGCCAAAAGTACACATATTTAATTATTATTTACCTCCCATTTAGTCTTTTCATTATTGATTTTGAGGATTAATTTTATGAATTATTCTTATGTTGGGTATTTGTATTTGTAGGATTAAAGTGATGTGAAGAGGAAGAAATTTGATAAAGAAACGAATTAAAAATGAGAAATCATAGAAGGAAATCAAGCGGACAGCTTAATGAATTAAATTGAATATAAAACTATTATTTCTATATATCAAAGTTCACTGAATTGAAAATAGACATTCATGCACTTTCCTGTTGACATGTGAACAACATGAAGAAAAAGCAGCGAACAAAATATTGCACTAACGCGGCGCACTTGACATCCAATTTAATTGGGTTTTGATTTCCCAATTCATTTTGGACTCAGTTATTTTATTGGAGTTTTTTTTCTACACCTATAAATATCCCATAAGAACAATTTGTACATGACTTTTGACTTATGAAGAGCTAGGAGCCGCTGTGGAGGCCGGAGAGAATTGGTTTTATCTTTTTTTCTCCTTTATTATTTATTTTTACGTACTTCTTTGGATGATTTATTGTAATTGCTCCATGTCTATGTGAAGTTAAACTTCTCATTCTAGGATTATGGTTGCTAATTACACGATTGTTTAGTAAGACGATTGATTCAATTAAGTTAGTTTATCGTATTAGTTGTTCTTATGTTCTTGTGTATACTATTCTAATATTTGGCCAACATTAGAATAAATGGGTAATTCTCACATGAATGGACTAAGGGAACGTAAGAATAGGACAAAGAACATGGAGATAAGATTATCTCTGGCTTGATGTTAGGGTTGATTTGTGGTTAGTATAGCGATATACCTAATATGCCTTATCCGGTTGCGAACAGGATGATAATGTTAATGCATTTGAATTAGATCCTCACATCCCCGCTCAACGATGTAGTTGTGAGGCTAGTTTGAATAGTCGATTAGAGGATGACCATTCTTGAATCATATAATTAACCCCAAAATCAATAATTAGATAATCAAGCAAGTCGATTAAATTGCTTACTCAACATGATTGTTAGCGAATCCATAATCCTAAATTTATTTCACAATATAGATTGCGTAAGAATCTGCTCTTCGACTGGTTAATTGTTCATTAGTTAATTTTTTCTTTTTTTTTTACTTTAGTTAATAAATATATCTTTGAGTTTTTACGCTTGAATAAATAATTAGAATTAGTTTAATTTAGTAAAATAGTTAATCGACAAGTTCCTGTGGGTACGATATCTGGACTTCAAAAATCCAATATTACTTGTACGACCGCGTACACTTGCATGTGCGTTAGGATGCATCAGTAAACTAGTGAATTTAAGGTCGAAGAATAAAAAAACTAGTCAATAGGGATAAATAACTTACCTTTACAAAGAATTCTAGTGAAAATCGCCCTAAATCGTCTAAGCCCTGCCCAAAATGTGTTTTTGAAATAACGAATATTTTTGGGGTATAGCAGGATTGACCGCCTTTGATTCCCATTATAATGGGAATTTCTATTCTATAGCGGCCTGCCACCTGCTATACTGGGTGTGGCAAGGCAGAAACCCAGGATTTCTCCCTGATTTGCCTTTTTTGCAATGCACCCTAAAACCATGACATTCCGAACTAACTCCTTTACATCAAGTTTGATATCGAGAGTTCTACTTACCCGAATTTACTTTTGAAAAGTCCTACAGATTACTTATCGTATTAGCTAACATAAAATCAAGCTAAGCTTTATTACATTTACCAATCCATTCCCAGATTAGCCTAGACCATACCTTGCTCAGATTTTGTCCAAGACTAGCCTAGTCTAATATTTTTAAATCCCAATTTGGGTGGAAACGTAACCTAAATTTTTTTGCATGATTGGTTTACCCGTAATGATGGAAAGGGTCATTACAATAGATACCAATTTACCCATCGATCTTCCTCGAATGATCAAACAAGAAAAATGATCCAAGTCAAGGAAATAAAAGAGTACCTGAATCCTCAAACAAGTGGGGGTACTTATCCCGCATGTCTTTATCGGTTTCCCAAGTGGATTCTTTAACCAGACGATGCTTCTACTGGATCCTTAATGATTGAATCTCCTTTATCCTTAACTTTCAGACATCCTAATCAAGAATGGCCACCGACTCATCCTCATAACTAAGATTCTTATCTAACAAAACTGAATCCCACTTGATAAGGTAATCCCCATCCCTATGGTATCTCTTAAGCATAGATACATGGAACACCAGATGGACCCCCAACAATCTTGGTAGCAATGCTAACATGTACTCTATCAGCCCCACATCACCAAGAACCTCGAATGGACTAATATACTGAGGGCTAATCTTGCCCTTCTTGCCAAACCTCATGACTCCCTTCATAGATGACACTTTCAACAAAACTTGTTCACCAACCTTGAATGACATGTCCTCACCTTATGGTCTGCATACTCCTTTTTCCTACTCTAGGCTGCTAACAAATCAGTGTTTAAAGGTTTCACATTACCAACCTCAAACCATCCTATGGGCAATCTACACCCTCTCTCATAGAGTGCCTCAAATGGAGCCATATCAATGATAGAGTGATAAATTTTATTGTATGAGAACTCACACAATGGCAAGAACTGTTACTAATGGCCACTGAAGTCGACCACACATGCCCTCAACATGTCCTCAAGCACCTAAATCGTCCTCTTCGACTATCCACTAATGTGAGGATGAAAGGCTATGCTAAAAGTGAGTTGGGTGACCAACTCTTCGTGCAACCTGCCCAAAAATTTACAAGTGAATTGTGTACCTCTATATGAAATGATGGAAAGTGGCACCACATGTAGCCTCACTATATCCCTGACGTAGATCTTGGACAACTGTTTAGAGTTATAGTCCATTCTAACTAAAATAAAATGTGATAATTTACTCAGCCTATCCACTATAACCCAAATCGAGTCATGCTTCCCCCAGGTCTTAGGAAGACCTACCATGAAATACATAGCTATCCTCTCCCACTTCCACTCGAGAATGCATCCTTTGGAGCAAACCTTCAGGCCTTTGGTGTTCCTACTTTACTTGCTGACAGTTGTGACATTTGGATACATACTCCACTATGTCCTTCTTTATTTTAGGCGACCAATAAAGCTGCCTCAAGTCATGGTACACTTTGGTTACACCTGGATGAGTAGAATCTCGCAAACCATGAGCTTCAGCTTGCACATTCTAAATCAAAACACCAACTCAAGGAACGCATACTCGCCCTCTAAACCATAATATTCCACATGCATCAAGTGTGGCGTCTGAAGTATCACCAGACACAACCTTATTCTGGAGTTTATTCAATTCCACATCCTTGAACTATTTAGGCTTGATTTCATCGAGAAATGTTGACTTCACCTCAATACTATCCAACACTCCACCCTTTTCTGAAAGACCAAACTGCATGAACTTAGATGCTAGAGTTTGAACTCCCTAGCCAAGGGTCGCCTTAACACCCTCAAACAGCCAAATTACCCATACTTACTGCTTTCTGGCTCAATGTGTCTGCCACCACATTGGCCTTACCTGGATGATACTGGATAGTCACATCATAGTATTTCAACAACTCCGTCCATCTCTTCTATATCAAGTTTAAATACCTTGCGTGAACACATGCTGTAGTCTATAATGGTCAGTGAATACCTCACACTTGACACCATAAAGATAGTGTATCCAAATCATAAGTGCAAACACCATCGCTGCCAACTCCAAGTCATGAGTTGGGTAATTCTTTTCATGAGTCTTCAATTGCCTCAAAGCATAAGCAATAACATTCCTGTCTTGCATCAATACAACACCCAAACCCAAATGTGAAGCATTATATAATACAACAAAATCTTTACCTTCGACCGGCAATGAACGAATATGAGTTGTAGTCAAAAGTGTCTTGAGCTTTTGAAAGCT
The DNA here is from genome assembly GCA_003996215.1 of Jaltomata sinuosa. Lineage (NCBI taxonomy): Eukaryota > Viridiplantae > Streptophyta > Magnoliopsida > Solanales > Solanaceae > Jaltomata > Jaltomata sinuosa. Next base: position 6,443 of record QJPP01003806.1, on the reverse strand, counting down.
CTCCTCACACTTATCTCTCTAAACAAATGACACCTTCTTCTGAGTAAACCTTGTCATGTGGGTAGCAATAGAAGCAAAATTCTTAACAATCCTGCGATAGTAACTAGTAAGACCCATGAAGCTCCTACCCACAGTCATAGAGCTAGGCCGAACCTAACTCTTAACTGCCTCAATCTTCCGGGGATCTACCATCACCCCCTTTTCTGAGACTACATGTCCTAAGAAGAATATCAAATACAACCAAAACTTACATTTTGAGGATTTTGCATACAACTACTTCTCCTTCAAAATTCCCAAGACAATGCGAAGATGACATGCATGTTCCTCATTGCTCTTGGAGTAAATTAAAATATCATTAATAAAAACTATCACAAAAGAAACCAAGAAGGACTTGAAAGTATTGTTCATCAAGCTCATAAAGACTGTCAATGCATTGGTCAACCCAAAAAATATCACTAGAAACTCATAATGCCTATACTGAGTCTGAAAATTGTGTTAGGTATATCCTAAAGATAAATTTTTAGCTGAACGTAAGCCGATCTCAAGCCAATCTTGGAAAATATCGAAGCATCCTACAACTGGTCAAAGAGATCATCTATGCGAGGTAAGGGTTACTTATTCCTCATGGGAAACTTGTTCAACTACATATAATCAAAACATCATCATGCAATTCGTGTAATTGGGTTTTGAGTTCCCTCAACTCTTCCAGCCATTTGATAAGGAGGAATATAAATTGGGTGAGTGTCCGCCTCCAAGTTAATACAAAAATCAGTATCCATGTCTTGAGGCATACTAGGAAAATCCATTGGAAATACCTCCTGAAACTCAAAAACCACAGGAACCAACTCAATAGAAGGGGACTCCGTACCAATATCTCGAAAATGAGCCAGGAAGGCTAAACACCCCTTTCCCACTATCTTTCTAGCCCAAATAAAAGAAATGATTTTCACTAGCTTAGACTTATACACACCGTCTCAGTTTAAAACAACATGATATGGAGACATCCAAGTCATACCCAAAATAATGTCAAAATCAAGCATGTCCATAATGATGAAGTCTACCTAAGTCTGAAGACCCATAAACAAAATAGAACATGCACGATACACATGGGTCACTACCACAGAATCTCTAATCAGAGTAGAAATATATACAGGAGAATCAAGTATATCACAGACTAAGTCCATATCCAAAGCAAATCTAACAAATATATAAGAGTAAGTGGAACCCAAATCAAATAAAAATAGTAGCCATTCAATCATAGATGAGAATAGTACCTGTAATAATGACATCAGATGCCTCAACCTCGGTCTTACCTGGAAAGGTATAATAGTAAGCTTTATCATCAAGCTAGGCAACCTCCCTAGCAGGCTCCACCCCACACTTTCCTGCATTACAATAACCTTTGTTTCCACCATGGCCTCCTTTATTATTACCCCATCCACCCTGTGGATGACCCTTATCGTTATCACCTCCACCTCTACCTGCTGGAACCACAACCTTGGTCTGCTGCTATACCTAATTACCTACCTACCTCAAAGTACACTCTTTCTTGAAGTTCCCCACAACACCATAAGTATAACAGCTTCGCTCAAAAAAAAGCTTGTTGGCTAAAGAATAGGAAGCCCCTTGGCCTCTAGCAATTGGATATTGCTAGATCGCCCATGAATGACCACATGTAGAGGTTGGCAAAGCTGACTGAATGGGGTGATAGTTACTTACATTTTGGGACTTCTTGGCTAATACCTTAGCCTAGACAACTTGCTTAACTCCCCTAAGCTTTTTCACATAATCAGTTGCGTCATTAAAGATCCTTCCTGTAGAAGTCATGTGAACAGACAAAACCTGAAGATCAGTGTTCAAACCTTTAACATATAACCAGATCCTCTTCTCCTCAGTTCCCAACAACTGGGTAGAATAGCGAGACAGAGCATGGAACTTAGCCTCATAGGTCGCAACTGACATAATGCCTTGTTCAAGGGCCAAAAACTCATCTTTCTTGCGGTCCCAAAAAGTACGGGGTACATACTTCTCAAAAAATATGGCATGAAACTGAGCCCAAGTCAATGGAGGCAAAGCTGGTGACCGACACTCCATATGGGCTCTCCACCATTATTTGGCATCCCCTTGCAGTAGGAAAGTCACGAACTCAACACAATGTTGTAGAACAATCCCCAATTTGTGTAGCCTCTCATAGTAAACAATGATGAACTCAAATGCATCCTCAGCCTCAGTATCATGACATGTAGGAGGTTACATTTTCAAAAAATTGGTCAGTAACTTATGTATGATCTCGATCATGACAGGGCCTAACACAGGATAGGGAAACACATCAGTACCCAAAGCCTCATCCATCCTGAGAGGTAAAGTGGTAGTGGGATGAGCACCCAAAATCTTGAAAGCCAGTGAAGTGGGGTTAGATCCAGTACCAGCCAACCTGCCCAGAAATATCAAAACCTACTGAATGACCTCAGAAGACATCAGAGAAAAGACTACACGTCCAGCCAGTGCCACCACCTTCAGTTCCCGCCTTCCTAATCCACTACCTCAGCCTCCTCAACATGATCCTGGGGTGAGAGAGGTGATACTGGCCTCTGACGGTCTTGGTCATCTATTGTTTGAACTCCACCTATGTCTAGTGTTGCTCTACCTCTTCCCCTTCCCCTTCCCCTACCTCATCATTGAATAGCCAATCTCACAGCCGGAGCTGCTTCTCTTGCTTCATTCGATCTAGTGTTCACCATCTGTGGACAAAAGAATAAGAGGGTCCGATACCAATTTGGACTACCAGATACCAATAAGAATTAAGTTATAGCACGATGGAAGAAAGAAAGGATAGTTTCCTAAGGTCCTATAGCATCTCAAAGAAAAGTACGGATGTCTCCGTACCATTCTACAAGACTCTACTACACCTATTTTGGTACAATGATATCAATGAACCTAGTTCTCTGATACCAACTTTGTCATGACCTAAACTTGCCATGAGTGGCACCCATACTAAACTCCCCGATGAGAGAACCAACTAACTAGATAAACCATCAAACACTTATTCAAAAGTGGGCAACTAAAACAATCTCATTAATAAATACAACAATCAATAACTTAAATGAAGCGTAAGAACAAGTTTGCAGAAATAAACCATCTCTAGAATTTGAAAGTCATCGTACCAAAACTCTAATAATTTTCAGAAGGAAGGGGATGTAACCCTAAAACCAGAAATATCAAAACCTACTGAATGACCTCAGAAGACATCAGATAAAAGACTGCACGTCCAGCCACTACCACCACCTTCAGTTCCCGCCTTCCTAATCCACTACCTCAGCCTCCTCAACATGATCCTGGGATGAGGGAGGTGATACTGGCCTCTGACGATCGTGGTCATCTGTTGTTTGAGCTCCACCTATGTCTAGTGTTGCTCTCCCTCTTCCCCTTCCCCTTCCCCTACCTCTTCGTTGAATAGCTGATCTCACAGCAGGAGCTTCTTCTCTTGCTTCATTCGATCTAGTGTTCACCATCTGTGGACAAAATAATAAGAGGGTCAGATACCAATTTGGACTACCAGATACCAATAATAATTAAGTTATAGAACGATGGAAGAAAGAAATGATAGTTTCCTAAGGTCCTATAACCTCTCAAAGAAAAGTACAGATGTCTCCGTACCATTCTACAAGACTCTACTACACCTATTTTGGTACAATGATATCAATGAACCTAGTTCTCTGATACCAACTTTGTCATGACCTAAACCTGCCATGAGTGGCACCCATACTAAACTCCCCGGTGAGAGAACCAACTAACTAGATAAACCATCAAACACTTATTCAAAAGTGGGCAACTAAAACAATCTCATTAATAAATACAATAGTCAATAACTTAAATGAAGCGTAAAAAAAGTTTGCAGAATTAAACCATCTCTAGAATTTGAAAGTCATCGTACCAAAACTCTAATAATATTTAGAAGGAAGGGGATGTAACCCTAAAACCAAAGTAATATCTAAGTCTAAAATAATAGACTAGAAAACTATTGAAGAACTCATGGTAGCCCAAAAGATGAAGCTCATCCTTAAGTTTAAATACTGTCTGAATCACAAATGAGGTCTCAAAATAGTCGCCGGAATATGCCTTGTACTCAACAAAAGAAGAGGACGTGTAGTATCAGTACACAAGAAACAATCGTGTACTGGTAAGGTCATCAACCAACCCAAAATGAGAAATATGACCACAAAACCATAACGTAGTACAACAAGACAACCATGAACCCTATCATGCAACTCTACTCCAAGTTCATAATGCTTAACCTTGTAATAAGTACAACAAGAAGTTCAGTCAATATGAGTTAACAAGAATAACAAGTCAAGTCAAACTATGACCACCAACAAGACTCCAAGTCAACAATCCTGACTCAACAATCATATAAATCATGTACCAACTACACAAGTAATAGACAACACAAAATTGTGTCACATCTTGTAATTAACCCGGACCACCCAAGGATCCCTAAGACAAGAACTATGGCAATTAACATGCATCTCGATTTATATAAATAAACCACCTTTGGAAATTAAGCCCACAAACCCGGTTCACTCAAGGAACTAACATAATAATGAAAACACTTAAGCCCGGTTCACTCAAGAAATGAAAATAATCAAGAAAACACATAATCCCCATTTCACTCAAGGAACCATCACACTCACCAATTACCTATAAACATATGCTAAGGGTCTTATGATCTCCCACTAGCCATGACCTGCAAAGGTGATAAATGCTCAAACATACTCTCCCATGAGGAGGTACTGGCTATAGTCAAGCAAAACATATTTATAAGTACCCAACGGAAGTCAGGGTCGTGTACCAAATTGAGTAGACGACTAGGGATGTGTATCTAATGGGGCTTTAATATGGGATAGGGTGTGTAATGACCCATCCGGTCATTTCCACGTTAAGTGTTGAAGTCAAGCAAATCGACAAAAGATATCGTAAGACCTTTAACAAAATTTTCTGAACCTTGGGTCAAATGTATCGGGGATTTTCTCCCAATATATAAAGAGTTAGAAGTCCCCTGAGATACCAAATCGAAGGTCTACGAGTCTAGTTTCCAACGCACAAAACCGCACGTCCAAATAATCTCGGAGCAAAGAGTTATGACTGTTTTACCGCGGACTGTCTGGCAGAAAACGGGTTGCGAACCGGGTCGCGAATCGGGTCGGGTCTAACCCGATTTAAGCTTCAATTTTACGTTTTAAAATGCCATTTCAGTTCTGAAACAATGATAAAATATAAGGGAGGATTCCGAGAGAATTCTTGAATAATTGAAATCGTGCGTAGGCGAATTACGAGCCTAAACTTAAGAACTTCATTAGCATCGTGCGTGTATTTGAAATAGTTATTTAAAAGTTGTATTTTGGTAAAAATTATATTATTATTGCCCTTTCAAAATATTTAAAAGGTTTATGAAAAATATATTTGATACAATATAAGGGTAGACGTATTTATTTTATAAAGATTTTATACTCCGTAATATTTTAACGGAGATAGTAAATTTAATTATGTTAAAATTTATTATTATAATATAGTAGGTTTTATTGGAAATGTTTTTCTAATAATTATGGTATATTTAAAATACTATAATTAGTTTATCACGAATTTACGCAATACCCGAGTTTATACTTAACGGATAGGAATTGATTGCCACCTCCACCCCCACGTGTAAGTGGAAGGTGAAGGCAGCACTAGTAGATGGAAAGGTGGCAACACATATACTTATATATATTAAAGTGACTTTGCTGAGAGTTACTATACATTTATGTATAGTACTGTTTCATACTATAATGCACTGTATCAAATACTCTTCCACGTGTGAGGTGTTGTGGTGAGAAAAGTATAGTTGATAAAGTAAATCAATTATCTTGTCAAGTTATTCCTTCCCAAATCCGATTCCGTTTTAGTTTTGGATTTTCTCGGAGTGGTTCGAGAGCTTGGACATCGTTGTTCCAGCAGTTGTCGTCGGACGACAGGTAGGTTACGGTTTAATTTCCCCAGACTCCGTATATATAGAATAAAATTGTATTAATGGGCATCCTTGGGTTGGTTTATTAGGTTGGTACCACAGACCTTGACCGCTTTATTCATGTCCGCTATTTTATCTCGGAGTTGTTCGCAGAGTATTTGCCGGTATATTTTGTTTACCCTTGTGGTCCTGTGAGGCCTTGTTGACTCTGGAACATAGAAGGTGGGATTTTGGGAATGTCCGCGAGTCCCGGCATAGAAATATCCTTCTAGGCTGGTTATGCTTGCTGAGTAGCTGTGGGCCTGTGCAGGGTCGGTAGGTTGATTGTAAGCTGTTGAGCAGCTATTGTTGTGTGTGAGCATATCATTTCCATGCATATAAAGAGGTTTTATCGATGTTTTACAGTGGTTTGGCTTTGGGCCTACTGACACTGTTTTCT
>QJPP01003805.1:0-202682 GCA_003996215.1 Jaltomata sinuosa | reverse complement strand
CTCCTATACCGATGACACCGGTGAACCTAGAGCTCTGATACCAAGTTGTCACGACCCAATTTCTCGGTCATGATGGCACCTACAACCCCCCAGTAGGCGAACCAATTCCCGTAGCCCAGGATAGTTAGTAATGGGCTACTATCTAACAAATACGCGGAAGAATAGTTTAATAAGCAAAAGTAAGAGAGTAAGATGAGGAGAATAGACAACAGGAGTATTTATATACATATGCGGAAACTAAACCAAACCCCAAGACCTGGTATCATAGTATAGAGCCAAAACTACATACATGGAGTGCAAACGGTCCAAAATAATATATACAGATATCTCTGAATGGTAATAGAGTACATGAGGCAAAAGATAAACTAAAGCTAAGCTCCGATCGCCAAGAGCTCACCCTCAGTCTGAAGTAGTCCCCAACAGATCTCCAAGCACGAATCACAGCGATCTAACGGCGAGGGCCCACTCTAGGATCTGCACCAAAAGATGCAGGGGGTAGGGTGAGCACCAAATGCGAAGCATAAGGTACCCAGTAAGTATCATAGGCCGACTGGGCACATATAAGATAAAAGCATAGTAACAGATAGAATAGAAGCAAGCAGTCACAGAAATCAACGAAAGGTACAGAGGAACTAGCCCAGAGGGAATTCAACAGAACCACATGTGAGGCCAGTAAGCAGAATATACACACCATATGCACAGGTGAAAGTAAGAAATAATGCACCTGGGGTCCTTGCAATAACAGTGTATACATAATAAGTTTACGAAATGGACGGTATACCGGTAACCTCAAGTGTAAGAAAAAGAGAGAAAGAGTAATGATAGGCATGCTTAGAGACATGAATCAAGCCCAACTAATCATATCAATCTCAAATCCAGCAACTAACAGTCTAGCAGTAACCAATTTCATAATTAACCGTAACAGGGAACAATTCTACAAGTAAATAGCAAGAGTCTACCTACAGTCCCCCGGCCGCCCATACAACCGAGGAACCCAAACAAGTGAAAACAAACCCTCCGGCATCCCATACTACCGGAGCGTACAATCAACAAACAACAAACAAGGGTGGAGCCTCAAACAATGAATGATATGATGCATGAAGATCTCAAGTGAAATGGTATCTCTGTATCTACCTCCTCTGGTGTCGATCCGTCCCAGCAGGTAGGTTCCATGGAAGGACACTGCCCGTATACCTCTACTCTGCCGTATACCCTTCCTCCGGCACACGCAGCCCAAAGCCCCAGGCCCGGAGGGCAAGGTCCATGGAGGTCCCTGACCCCATACTAAAACTCGGTATCAAAACATGTCGTCCGGGAGCAAGTCCAATTTCAAGATAGAGACCCAGTCTCGAATATGCATGCCCAGACCCTGTCCAGGACTAAAGTAGTAGGAAAATATTTCAAAAATCCCTCCAAGGGTGCCCAGGCATAACCGGGTCTAAACAGTAGAAAGTCATCTCCGGTGCTTGGTCCGACCGAGGCTAAAAATCATCCCAAGTAGCAAGAAAATTCAACTAGCACCCCGGCCCTGCCGAGTCAAGCGTTAATCGTAAAACTGGTGATTTAAATCATAATTTTACTTTCTTTTGCCCAAGAATATTCACAAGTTAAATCAAACCATTTCCAAATTATTTCCATAAAAAATGGGCCCCCGGGGCCATGCAAGGTTTAGAAAATAGTGTCAGTAGGCCCGAAGCCCAAACCGTAGTAAAACATGGATAAAACCTCTTTATATGCATGGAAATGGTATGATCAAACACAATAGCTGCCCAGCAGCTCACAATCTACCTATCGACCCTGCAGAGGCCCACAGCTACTCAGCAAGCATAACCAGCCTAGAAGGATAATTCTATGCCCGGGACTCGCGGACATTCCCAAAATCCCACCTTCTATGTTCCAGAGTCAACAAGGTCTCACAGGACCACAAGGGTAAATAAAATATATCGGCAAGTACTACAAACAACGGAGGAACAAAAGTAGGCGGGCATGAATAAAGCGGTCGAGGTCTATGGTACCAACCTAATAAACCGACCCAAGGATGCCCAATAATACAATTTTATCCTATATATGCGGAGTCTAGGGAAAATAAATCGTAACCTACCTGTCGTCCAATGACAAGCTTGAACCTCTCCGAAAAAGCTCCAACACGAAATCAAACTCGAACTCGGGCTCGAATTTCAGATCGAATAACTTGACATGGATAATCAACTTCTTTTGGGGATTAAGCACAACACCAAAATATTTTTCTCAACATAATTCTGAACCCCAAAATCAAATTGCTGAAGCGCAACTTTTATATCACAAAATTTAAAGTAGACCAAATTAGAAGTTAACCTCCCACTACAATTTCAATCAACACCCACTTGGATTGCGAAAAGAAAACATTATGATTGTACTAAGATAAAAATATGAGACAAAGAATTAATGGCTTTAGGATATATATGATGAGACATAGTTGGCATGGCATCAACAATATTTGTTGTGCTTCTCCACCACTTCCACGTGGAAGTGGTAATTCACACCATATTTTTTTTTATCCCGGTACGTATACATTCGAGTATTGCATAAGTTTGTGATAAAATATATATAACTTTTTGAATATACCGTAATTAATAGAAAATCATTTCAAATAAAATCTACTATATTATAATAATAAATTTCAACATAACTAAATTACTATCTCCGTTAAAATATTACAATGTATAAAAACCTTATAAAATAAATATATATACAATTATATCGTACAAAAATATTTTTCATAAACCTTTAAAATATTTTGAAAAGGTAATAATAATATAACTTTCTACCACATTCAACTTTTGAATTAAATATTTTCAAGTACGCACGATTCCGATACTAAAGAACTCTCTTGGAACCCTCCCCTATGTTTTCTCACTGTTTCAGAACTGAAATGGCGTTTTAAAACGTGAAGTTGAGGCTTTAAATTGATTTTGACCCGACCCGGTTCGCGACCCGGTTCGCGACCCGGTTTCTGCCAGATAGTCCGCGGTAAAACACTCATAACCTTTTACTCCGAGATCAGTTGGACGTGAGGTTTTGTGCGTTGGAAACTAGACTCGTAGACCTTCGATTTGGTATTTCGGGGGACTTCTAATTCTTTATATATTGAGAGAAAAGCTCTGAGACATTTTACCCAAAGTTCAGAAAATTTATTAAAGAAACTTACGATAACTTTTGCCGACTTGCTTGACTTCAAAACTTATCATACGACCAAACAAATGGCTCCGGCACCGAACTACCGGCCCCGACAAGCCTTAAATGACTTGGGATCGCTACAAACAAGCTCTAACGGTACAAGAAAAACGTATACGTCGAAATAACCGGAAGGGTCATTACAATTACATAAATCAACGCTGACCTCATCTTCTCTGTAGGGAAAAAATAGATTAGTGAAATAATGATGAACGAGATTTCTTAAATTTTATGTACATCAAATGATTGAGTGAACCACAATAATTATGATATTTTGTTGGTTACTTGAAGTTGGTAAAATGATTGTTTTTGGTTCGTTTTTCAATGAAATTATTTTAATACTAAAAAAATGTGCAAATTTTATAGAATCTAGAATAATTAATTAGTAAACAAATATTTCACCTAATTCATGTATATTATGGACTATAAATAGTAAATTAGCATTTGTTTAATTTATGTAAAAATAAAATTAAAATATTTGATTACTAGTGTTATTTAAGCTTCAAAAAGAAAATAAAGAGCATTATACTTGGCCTCATATTCTCTGTGGCTACTTTCAATATGTCTTTGACTATTCGAGCCTTCATCAAATGATCGATGCCCACTCTCGTTAGGACCTACCCCAAATGATTGATGGACCATGTGCAAAATAAGGCTGACTGATCGTGGCAAATTCATAATTTTGAGCCAACAAATTCATATGATAACCATGTTGATCATTCATTTGAAACACATTATTTTGATTTGTTGATTTGCTCTTTACATACATCTCCAAAAGATTTATATCAATCTTACCCGAAAATTTTTGAGGTATGGTAAAAAAATGTAACAAAGACTGATCATTCGCAATTTTAAACTCAATGAACCTTGTATTGTTACCTTGAAATGAGCATGGATATTTTCCAGAAATATCCATTTGAATATTTTCACTATCTATTCTCATTTTCTCATGCAACAATCCAACCAATTCAACATAGTTAGTTGAAATAGACATGCTAACAATCATTCTAGCACATTCACTATACCTAAATCCGTTCATTTCATGAATTATTTTTCCACCCCAATACAAAGCAACCATCACATTATCTTCAAAATTAGCCATCTTTACTCCTACACAAAAAAATAAGAAACTTTGCGAAAAATTATTGGAATGTGAACATTCTATTCAAACAATTCTTTTTATAATAATCTGTGAGTAAAGAATAAAAACTATGACTTTAGCAATTTGTTGTTATTGTCAGTCACGTTTTAAGGTAAAAATATAACTGACAGTAACATTTTAAATATAATACATAATTGGCAGTAACGTTTTACTGGTAAAGCAAACCACAAAGATTTCACTTTTGCAGGATTCGGAGGTCCGTGATTCGATTCGATAGAAATGTTACTGCCAGTAACGTTTCAGGTGTAATTCGTGATTTTTGGTAACGACTAACGTCAGATTTTGTACGAAGATTTTAAGGTGGTAGAACTGCAGAAATCGTTACCATCAGTAACATTTTATGCCAAAAACGTTATTGACAGTAACGTATCGATTAAAAGTCGTCAGCAAGTTATTTCTCAGTCGTTTGATAAAATATAGCCTAATATGTTACTGTGAAATACATTTATTCTAGTTTTATAAATTTTCAAGAAAAATGTATTATTTTGATGAATTAATTTAAATAATAGCTTATTTTGATAAAAAAATTCTATAAAATGAGATGCTAAAGAGAACATAGATCATGGAAGAATTACAATCATCATTAGAATCATAGAAACCCAAGAAGCTTTATATTTTTGATAAATATATTTGGCACAACTCATTTTGGCACAACTTCACTTTTTTGGGGGTATTAAAGTAACTTCACCTACTTTTTAAGGGTAGAGGAGTAACTTTCTATTTTTTGGCTACCCAAAATACCCTTCAAACCCCAAAACTACTACCCAAACAAACCAAAATCACTATAACTGACTCTCTCTCTTCCAACACGTTGCACAAGAAAAAGGTAATCAGCTTTTCAAAAGTATTTGTAATTCCCAACACTCTTTCTTGGAGACCTTCTTTTTCATCCTTTTATACTCTTTGTTTCATACTTTTTATCTTCAATACATTGTATCTTTCTTTTGTTGTTGATAATCTTAACATTGTTATTTTCCATTCTCTCTATTTTTCATCTCATGGCCAAGAATTTTTATGTTATTTTTAAAGGAAAAAAATAAGATATATATTGTACTTGGCAGGAATGTGCCAAAATGACCAACGAATTTAGTGGAAGCATCTTCAAGAAATTTCAAACGTATGAAAAGGCTTTTACAGCTTTAGAAGATTAGAATCTTTGAATAGAAGCTGAGAAATCATCTGGAGAATCATTTGAGGAATCTACCGGGAAATCATCTCGTCAATCATTTGTGGAAGAAAAAAATTTAAAAGTTGATGATGAACATATATCTATGTTAGCATTGTTTTTGGCTGAAATTATAGTTGGTAAATTATGAAAAGATTGACTTAAATTAATAGTCAGTATTTTTTTTTATCTTTTTGTAAACCATCTATTTAAGTGATTAAATGAGATATTTTATTCAGTATTTGAAGAGTAGTTTGTATATGATTTTACTGGATATGTGAAATGAAAAAAAAATTAGTGATATACAAATTAATCTGGATAAGCATTTGTCTTGCTTTTTTATGTTCAATTTAAAAAGTTGTTTAAGTTCATTTGTATGACTAAAAAATGAAACAAATAATTTGGTATTGGATGATCAAGTAAGTTCAAAACTTAAACAAAATTTTTAAAAAATTCACATTAGTCTGGAATTAAACTTTTTGGTGAATCGTTAAGATTCAATTGTTCTTATTTTATTTTAATTGACGTTTATTTTTTCAAAATCTTGAATAAGAAAGAACTAAGGCCATAATCAGTTTGTTAATTCAATATCTTTTTATTTTTTCATTTAATTTATTTTTTGCTACTTGATTAAATTTTGAAAGATAAAAATTGATTCATTCAACTAAATTTGTTAGTATCAATTGAACTTGAACTAAAACAACAACTAAACATAAACTGCAATTTTAGTCAATCAAACTTGACAAAATATTTTCACCGCCACCAAAAAATAGAAATTGAAAAAAGAAATGAAAACAAGTAAATAATTAAAACAGCAACACAAACACGTAACAACTCCCAAACCCCAAAACAGCATCAACCTAAAGATTGTCACCCCCACCATCCAAGTTATTATTATTAACTTGTTCTACGTAGGCAAAGAAGCTATGCCTCAATTCTCATAATTCTTGCTTAAGTTGTTCGACAAATCGAGAAAGGTCTCTCACTTCGTCCTTCAAGAGTTTGAGTTTCCAAACTTCATTATTCTGTCTTCGATCCCTACCCCAAACTTGTGCATTAATGCTGTCATTTGTTAAAGAAGACATTTTTTGTTTGTAATTCTAGTTTCAGAAAGCAAAAGAGATGAGTGATTTTTATTGTTAGGATCATTTGGTATTTAAAGGCGTGTTGGTGTACTCAACCATCACATTGGTACACTAAGAATCATCTTGGTTCATTCAAAAGTTAAAGGGATTAGAGAGAATATGAAAAGATTTTCCCTCTTCCCAAAAAAAATTTCTTTTTCCTTTCCTCTCAAATCTGATCAAAAGATTTGAAAAGATTTTTTCCTTGATAATTAATAAAAAAAAATATTTTGATATGTTTAATATTTTTTTATTTTTGATAAATATACCACTAAAAATAAAGAGTAAAAATTATAACTATAGCATATCAAGAACATCTCAAATTATATGGAGGAGATGGATGAACCAAACAAAGATAGATAAATTATTCATTTATAAAACCTTCAATTCAAATCTGAACAAAATAGAAATGCAAGAAAATAGCTAGAGCATATATCCCCTTTGGACAGCGGGACCTAAAAAGGGGTCATCATTAACAACGATAATTTTAACAATATTTTTAGAGCTGCGATACAATATCATATCAAGAACATATCCTTCTTCGAATTCACAATCTTCGATAAAAATTCTCCAACCATATCTTATCCTCGTACGATTCCCAGATGGTATTACTTGTGCTAGATATACAATAGCAGCTGAATATAGGATCTAGATCTCCATTGGATGAGACGAAATGTATTGAGACACAAATTTTGACAGTCACTATACCAAAAAATATAGCAAAATTATTATATGAAAGTAACAAATAAAAAATGGTGAAAATAAAGAGAGAGAAAATGTACCACAGCATCATCAATCACGTATGATCTTGAGAGTTATTTTGAAATGGGGGTGGAGAAAGAAAGAAAGTGAAATGAGAGTGAATTCTATCATTTCTTGATGAAAATGATAATTAGATAGTAGTGATTATGTAGACTTACATAGAAGGAACATTTAGTCTTGCCTATAATTTTTTGAATAATGAGTTTCCCTCTCAAAGAAAAAATAAATAAATAAAAGCAGATGCTTAGGTTTGAACTCAGGACCAAAATAACCTAACATACATTCTTGACCAATTTGCTAGATGGCATCATCTGCTAATTATGTGGACTCAAATATTTTTATCCCTTATTTGGTAAATTCAATTTATATTAGGAATCTTTAAAAAAAAAGATGACTTCAATTTTTAGCAAGTAAATAGTGAAATAATTATTAAAAACTCCAAATACTAAACTATTTTTTAAAAGTTAATTTTTATAAGATGTAAATGAAGTGAAAGATAAAAAGAAAAAAGAAGGTGAAGTCTAGGTTCGAACCAGAGACCTAACCAACATAAACTTGATTCTTAACCAATATACCAGAATGACTTCATCTACTAATTCGTTCAACTCAAAGGTTGTATCCCTTATTTGGAAGATCAATAATATATACATTTATATTTTCTTATTTAATCATGGTATTTTGTATTTATTGACTTTTTAAAAATATTTAAAAAATTCACAAATAAATTGATCCACCTCATATTACGATTGAATTGAGTCACAATATCATCGATCGTACTACTAGTCAACATAATTGATGACTTATACCAGGGTAATGTTGATCCAACTCATATTATGATTGAATTGAGTCACAATTTCATCGGTGGTACTACTAGTCAACATAATTATTCACTTATAACAGGGTAACGTTGATCCAACTCGTATTATGATTGAATTGAGTCACAATTTCATCAATCGCATTACTAGTCAACATAATTGTTGATTTTATACCAGGGTAGTATTGATTCAACTCGTATTATGATTGAATTGAGTAACAATTTTATCGATGGTACTACTAGTCAACATAAATATTGACTTATAACAGGGTAATGTTGATCCAACTCATATTATGATTGAATTGAGTCACAATTTCATCAGTGGTACTACTAGTCAACATAATTGTTGACTTATAACAGAGTAATATTGATTCAACTCGTATTATGATTGAATTGAGTCACAATTTCATTGGTCTTAATACTAGTCAACATAATTGTTGACGTATAACAGGGTAACATTGATCTAACTCGTATTATGATTGAATTGAGTCACAATTTAATCGATCTTACTACTAGTCAACATAATTATTGACTTATAACAGGGTAACGTTGATCTAACTCATATTATGATTGAATTGAGTCACAATTTCATCGGTCTTACTACTAGTCAACATAATTATTGACTTATAACAGGGTAACGTTGATCGAACTCGTATTATGATTGAATTAAGTCACAATTTCATCGATGGTACTACTAGTCAACATAATTATTGACTTATAACAGGGTAATATTGATCCAACTCATATTATGATTGAATTGAGTTTTAATTTCATCGGTCGTACTACTAGTCAACATAATTATTGACTTATAATATAACGTTGATCCAACTCGTATTATGATTGAATTGAGTCTCAATTTTATCGGTCGTACTACTAGTCAACATAATTATTGACTTATAACAGGGTAATGTTGATCCAACTCATATTATAATTAAATTGAATCACAATTTCATCGATCGTACTACTAGTCAACATAATTATTGACTTATAACAGGGTAACGTTGATCCAACTCGTATTATGACTTAATTGAGTCACAATTTCATTAGTCATACTACTAGTCAACATAATTGTTGATTTATAATAGGGTAATGTTGATCCAACTCATATTATAATTGAATTGGATCACAATTTCATCGATCGTACCACTAGTCAACATAATTATTGACTCATAATAGGGTAATATTGATCCAACTTATATTATGATTGAATTGAGTTACAACTTCATCGGTCATATTACTAGTCAACATAATTGTTGTCTTATACCAGAGTAATGTTGATCCAACTCATATTATTATTGAATTGAGTCACAATTTTATTGGTCGTAAGACTAATCAATTTCATCGGTCGTACGACATCAATTTTTAGCAAGTAAATAGTGAAATAATTATAAATAAACTGAAAATACTTAATTATTTTTTAAAAGTTAATTTTATAATATGTAAATGAATCAAAAAATAAAAAGAAAAAAGAAGTGAAAGTCTAAATTCAAACTAGGAACCTAACATATCTAAACTTGACTCTTGACCAATTAGCCGGAACGGCTTCATCTGCTAATTTGATCAACTCTAATAGATATAAAGTAAAATTAAAGTAAAAGATTAATTGAGCGATTTTTTAAAATCGCCTATTAATTATAGTATAAAAGCGATCTACTGCCTAAAAATCGTACACGTCTAACCAAAACAAAGATCAACCAAAGGTTTTCTCTCTTATCTCTCTGATCAACCAAAGATCAACCAATATTTGAAAGCAATCTTGAAATTTTTTTCTTTCAAAAAAATCACATAATATTTTTATAAAAAATGCAGTAACAACTAAAATATTTGAAAGCAATATTTAAAATTTGAAGTTATTTTCTTGAATTTTTTTAAATATTTTTCTAAAAATTAGGTTCACGGCTAAAGAAATTTGAAAGCAATATTTAAAATTTTAAAGTTATTTTTTCAAAAAAAAATTACGTAATATCTTTCTAAAAATTACAATAACGACTAAAGAAATTAAAATAAATCTTGAAATTATTTTATTTTTGGAATAATTATTGAGTTTGAGTTTAGATTGAGTTACATAATAAACTGAGTTGAGTTTGAGTTTGGAACAATCCTAAAATTTTTAATTTTTTTCATAAAAATGACGGTCAAAGGACTGCTTACGTTCTCGAGTGGACAAAATACCATGATTGATTTGAATGGCTCAAAAAAATGACTATGTTTAGGTAAGTGTGTGTGACAGTTTTGTGAACTGGCACAAGTACTACTCTACCTCGGTGAAGTAACAAAAATTTTGAAACCAGGTTTTAAAGATCTTTCATATCCCAAGAAATGTACGCTTCCACTCCCACCAACAAACTAGGGTAATCCACGCATTGTCTGTTGAAATTTTTAAAAAATTCTTTTTGATTTCTTTTAAAAAATCTGATGCTATATAAATCCAACAGAATAATAAGCATCACAAGCAAAAAAAAAATTATAAAATTTCAAATCTGAATTTTTTCGAGCTAGTGAATATGAGTAACCAAAGAAGAGACCCACACACAACTAACCCTAGCTCTTCCGCCCCCCAATATGTTCTGGTGAACAATAACTTTCTTCAATCAATGTATTCTCAGATTCATCAAAATACCATAGTGATGTAAAATGATACATCAAAGATGAACACAATAAATAAAATAGAGATAGAATCAAAGAATTAGCAAGTAAAGAAAGAAATTAGATTAGGGAGGATAGAAATTAGAAGAAAGTAACCCAACAATTAAATATACATTTAATAACTAGATTAAACCATGGGAGAAGAGAATGAACTCATATAATGAATTCTTACCAAGAATTCAAGAAGGGCTCATGAAGAGATAAAAGGGTTTTTCCCAAAACACACAAATGAGCCAAGTTCATCCAAAAACTAACTAATGAAATAAATCCTAATTTCTACTATTTATAATAGTAGAAAAACTAACCTAAGCTAGTTACAATAATACTCTTGAGCTAAAAATAAGGAAACTAATGAAATTATTTTATCTAGTCAATTTATTATCCAAAATGTAGTCATCTCTTGATTAAATTTCTACTTTAGTATATTGTAGACCTTTCATGCTTCTTTCATTAATCTTCTAAGGTCTTCAAAATACTTCGGATCTAGTTGATGGTCTTCATACCCATGATGACTAATCCATATTCCATCATTCTCCTCTTCTTGAAAAGAATTCGTCCTCGAATTCAAATCTTGCAACAAAAGAGAAAATAACAACTAGACAAAGATTATCATAATTCTTTAAAATAATACCAACACAACAAGAAATATCACCGAGATCAAATATAAACTTTAATTCCCTAACAATATCAAGAATAACAATAAGTATCCCCAAAAATATCAATAAGAAATCATCATTCAAAAATAAAATCAAATTAAGCTCTTTAATTAGATCACGCTAATATTTAAATAATTTGTTATCACATTTGAGAAAAGAAGTATTGGCGTAATTTAACAAGAATGTATCTTCAAAATTGTTTTAATACTCATGCTAGCATCAATTACTTCACTTTCATTTATAGGATCATTATTATCTTCCTATATTGTATCCCATAGTGAATTACCATATACCTTGTAGCCTTCAAATGTTGCTACACCATCAACTTCACCAAACATATCACTATGTTCATCATTAGAAATGGTCATTTATCTTCAAATAAAACATTATCTTTAAAGAGAGAAAAATCAATATTCCATGAAGAATTCAAGCATTTAAATTCACTCTCAAAAAGATAAATGTCCTCTTTCACAAGATTATCCATGATATGATCTCTATGAGTGAAGCAAGAGATAGAATCAACAACACTATGCATACTCCAAGAGTCACTTGTTTGTCCTTCAAAATCATTAGTTCTCACATCACTAGTTGGCAAAAATTTAAGCTCACAAGAATGAATAATTTTGATTTCACACTTTAACATCAACTAATAGAGTAAAGTCAAAATGCAATAAACTATTACTACTTTTAAAATGACACACATTGCCACTAACATCATGAATTTCATCAAATGAAATCAAAGTAGAATTAAGAAACTCATTTTCATCTCTATCAAATAATGGTGGAGTGTCATACTCAAAATCCCCATTCTTTTCAAAAGAACCAACTACATTTTCAACACTAAGTTGAGATTCACTAAATAATTCACAAGTCCCCTCAACTAGTGACATTTCAACACAGACAAGTTGGCTATCATAAATAATTTCAAGAGAATCACATTTCTTAAATTCATGCTTATCATGGAGTGACTCCTCAATACCACCATCAACACTAAGAGCATTCTTTTTACATAAGGAATATTCATAATCTACAACATCACATGTAATCAAAGAATCTCTTTTTAATCCTCCAAATTCATCACAAGTGTGAACACTAATTGCAAACACATTAAAATCAAAAGAATTGTCACAATAATTTTCACAAGTAACTTCAACTAGTGCTTGACTAAAATATTCAACATTACTTTTATCACAAATAAAAGAATTATTTTGCTTAAAAGAAAAATAACTTTCACCTATACTAAAACCTTCATCAAAATTACTTGAAGGAAATAAAGTCTTAGAGTGAGTCATTTTACCTTGAAAGGCTCCTAAAATTCCTTCTTTACCTTTGTATTTATCATTGAAGCTCATTTTAACACTTGAAGATGTAGTGGGTGACTCAACCAACTCTTGAATCTTCAATGAAGGAAGACTTTTTATTGTTATTTTCTTCATGTCTTCAGTTTTAAGCGCACCTACAAAAGAGACATTGCAACTAGGAAAAGAAGAATTAGTATTAGAGCTAAAACAAGAAGCAAGCTCTCTCAAACTCTCTTTTTCTCAATTTTCTTTTCCTCTTTCTTTTTATTTTTCTTATTTTCAAATACTTCTCTCTTTTCTTGTGGCAACACACTTACTATCCTCAACGCAAACTCTCTTTTTTTCACTCTTGAGTTGCTACTTTTCATTCCCTTACTTCTCTCAATCTTTTCTCTCTCAAGGTCATTTAACATTGGACAAGGCCCAAGAATTTCTTTTAAAGAATTAGGATGACTCTTGACTTCAACTTTGAACTTTATACTTTGAGAATCATCAACTTTTTTCTTCATGTTCTTCTCTTTAGCAATGACATCTTTTTTTTCTCAAGCTTGGCCTTTCTTCTTATCAATCTTAGCAACTCCAAATACCTTTCTTTCACTTTCGAAAGTGTAGATGGCATAAAGAAATACTCTTGACCTCTTAGGTTGACATGACACTTGTTAGTCTATTTATCAAATGTAGCTTCTCTTTCAATTATTCAAGACCTACCAAGTAACAAGTGACAAGCTTTCATTGGGATAACATCACATAGTACTTCATCATAAAACTTGCCAAGTTGGAACTTTACCAAAACTTATTTTGTGATCTCTAAAGTTCCTTTTTCATTTGACCATGGCAATCTATATGATTGATGATGTTTTCTAGTCTTCAACTTTAAGTGCTCAACCATACTTGAACTTGCAATATTTATGGAACTCTTGTTATGGATAATCATGGCACCACAAAGTCCTTCAATTTTACCATAAATATGAAACATATTCTTTCTTTCTTCCACAAATTGATCAATGCATGCTTCATCACACTCATGTTGTTCAATAAAATGATCTCCTTTTATCAAAGAATTCAAGTCATCATTAGGCCGATTAACAACATTTTTACCATAAGTAGTATATCTATTCACATTTTGTCTCAATTGTTTTGTGAAAGATCTACCACCTCCTCCTCCAACAAAACAAACATAATAACTACTACTATTCTCATGTTTAGAATTAGAATCATAGTAAGAAGATGAACAAAAATATTCTTCAAGTGTTTCCTCATTATTATTATCAAGTCCATAGTCACTTTCTTCACTATTAGATTCATTACAAGAAGAGTATGTGAAAGAGTCATACCTTGAAGTATCACCATCTTCAAAGTCATTGTTCGAAGCATAAGAGTCTTCATACTCACATTCTTTACCATAGGATCCATAACTTTCATTTACTCCATAATCTTCACTATAGTAACTTTCATTATCCTCATAGCCATAATCTTCAAAATCATCATCACAAGAATCATCTGAAGCTATAGAAGACATGCTTGCAATCAAAAAAGAGTAGTAACAAAATCAAAGTACCTCACACATTCACTCCCTCACATGTATCACTCAACAGTCGTGTATACACTCAAGGTCAAAGCTTTTAGACCTCACTCAATTAATCTCACCAACTCTTATCTTTTTTTCTCTCAAAAGAATTTCCTCAAATCTCTTCAAGAACCAACAACTCAATCAACTCAAAGTAAGCATTCAAGTATCGGTTCGGAGTGGAGTTTATGTAAATCAAGAAAGGACAATTAAAACTAAAGGACTTGAATCAAGAAATTTACAAAGAAAATAAAAGGAAAAGCAAGAATGAATTGGCACGAAGTGAATTTAAGCCCTCAATTACTAATACAAAGGATAAGAACAAGTATCCTAAAATATTAGCAAAAGATTAGTTATGAATGACGAGTTAAATCTAGAATCAACAAGAAAGTCATTCGAAATACCACAGTTGGTCAAATCTATCAACACCCAACTCAAATCAAGTTTACCCAATCAATATAGAGCACTTTTAAGCATCACCCAATAGTTTTTGAAGTAAGAAATCAACTCAAACTTCAAAATTATCCATAAAATTTGCACAAGAGAAATGACCCAATTTTTGAACTCAAAATTGACCTCAAATTCATCATTAAATTCCAAAATTAGAACTTAATATAGTTTACCCATGATCAAAACAACTTAGATCCAAAAGATGAGGTTAAAATTTACACAAAAGAGCTCAAAAACTCAATGTTTCGCACTTTGAAAAGTGCAAAACATTCAGCTGCAAAAATGGAGAAAAAATGGACAAAATCAACTCCAAATCATCTCTAAATGCTCTCAAATTTGATATTCAATTACTTAAGACTATTTTCAACAAAGCCCAACAACACCCACTCAAAAACTACTCCAATTTGTAGATCCGAATTTATTTATTTTTTTCGAATTTCTCTTCTTCTTTTTTTGAATTTTAAAAGAGATAATAAATCAAGGATTAAGAATTGTAAGAACAACTCTTTAGCTTGCTCTGATACCAATTGATGTAAAATGATACACCAAAGATGAACACAATAAATAAAATAGAAATAGAATCAAAGAATTAGCAAGTAAAGAAAGAAATTAGATTAGGGAGGATAGAAATTAGAAGAAAGAAAGGTTAACCCAACAATTAAATATACATTTAATTACTAGATTAAACCATGGGAGAAGAGAATAAACTTATACAAGGAATTCTTACCAAGAATTCAAGAAGGGTTCATCAAGAGATAAAAGGGTTTTTCCCAAGAACTCACAAATGATCCAAGTTCATCCAAAAACTAACTAATGAAATAAACCCTAATTTTTACTATTTATAATAGTAGACAAACTAACCTAAGCTAGTTACAATAATACCCTTGAGCTAAAAACAAGGAACTAATGAAATTATTTTATCTAGTCAATTAATTATCCAAAATGTAGTCATCTCTTGGTTAAATTTTCACTTTAGTATATTGTAGACCTTCCATGCTTCTTTCATTAATTTTCTAAGGTCTTCAAAATACTTCGGATCTAGTTGATGGTCTTCATACCTGTGATGACTAATCCATATTCTATCACATAGAGGTTGCTACCTTAACTCGCTGCATGAAAAGCTTTGGCTATAAATTAGAGATAATGGGCATGAGAATGGAAGGTGTTGCTACTAGGATTGAGAGAGTTATGTCGCCCAGTACGAGAATATCAAATGAAAAACCCCCAACTCTCTCCCTCCCACCCCTACCACCCAAGAACATTTTAACATAGTGTATGTTGTATTTTTAATAGTTTATATTAACTTATGTTTTATTATGAATGAAATTAAATAGTTTATCTTGATTTTTATTTACTTCATTTGCATGAATACGATTTAATTTGCACTTGTTTAGTAGATGTTACAATGAGTAATTAAAATTAAGTTATATAATATTTAGTACTAAATAAGGGGATTAAATTTATATTATAAATATAAAAAAAATGAGTAATTAAAATTAAGTTACATAATATTTAGTACTAAATAAGGAGATTAAATTTTTATTCTAAATGGAATAAAAAAAGAATGAGTAATTAAAATTAAGTTACATAATATTTAGTACTAAATAAAGGGATTAAATTTATATCATAAATGAAATTAAAAAGAATGAGTAATTAATATTAAGTTATATAATATTTAGTACTAAATAAAAGGATTAAATTTGTATTATAAATGGAATAAAAAAAGAACGAGTAATTAAAAATTGGAGGGAAAACTGAAAATTTTAAAAATTTAAATTCAAATTCAAATTCAAATTTAAGTGAATAGAGGGAACGTGAAAGGGCTCCTACATTGGTAACCTAATTAAAATTATATTTAAAGATGGTATTTTCTTACTTTCTACATAAACTAATCTAAGTATTATTTTTCATCTTTTCAAGATTAATCCTAAGAGGTATTGAAAGATTGAATATTTTGTTTTAAATTTTCTCGTATTTACTTTCTTACTATGAACTAATCATGTATATTTTTTTGTTCTTAGAATATGGATAAGAATGTAATTTGCTTTCGCCTAGAAGCCTTAGAAGAAAAACTAGAGTCAATACCAGATTGTAAAGAGTTGGAAGAAAAATTGGCTATTTTATCCGAGCAAATTCATACAATAGATAGTCTCATGAGAGGTCTACTCATTCGCATGGGTGTCTCTCCTGATGAATGCCTTACTCCTCCACCTTCACCACCCCACCACCCCCACCTCAATGAATATGGGGTGTACTTTTTAATTTAATTTTGAACTTTTAAGTTTTAATTTTCATGAACTTTTATTTTGAATGAATGTTACATTTTGGTTTGTCTTAATTAATTTGCTTGACTTTGCTTAATTTGCTTTGCATTTTAATTTTATTCACATATATTTTGTTATTCATATTGAATCTATAGCATTTTCAGTAACTGAAATACATGCATACATAAATACACTCATGTACTATGTATGTTGAGTCCTAAAGATGACAAGACTAATGTAGAGTGTAGCCTTTTAGGCTAATGGTCACTAGGTTGGCGTAACTTGATAGGTGGTAGTACATCATCATGATTTTTTTAGGTAAGTTCATACATTTTTCTCTCCACTTCTTCTATATATGAATAGTGCTATTTGGCTTAGTTGTTCACACTCCTCTACTCTAAAGCAAAGTTGTTAAGAATAGTCAGAAAATAAAAGAAAAAAATTAACAGACAAAGCTATTCAGGCAAAAGATTATCTTTAGGTTTATGTGCGTCTCCAGACATCATAGAAAATCTCTACCACAAGAAAAAAGAAAGCTATGAAACCATGGAAGATAAGTTGACTGAGCTTGTGAAAAGGCTCATGAAATTTAAAGAAAAAGACTATGTCGAGATGATCCTCTTGTATGACCCCAACCCCCTCACTAAATTCTACAAAATATATGAGAAGATTTTTAGAGATGATCCCTATGGTCTCTACATAGTCTATGATCCTTCAGAGGGTCAGGGATCTAGGAATCATAGTATTAGTAAAGAATGCACTAGGGTCCTGAAGTTGTAGGTTGGTGCTTCAGAAGTGCATGGGTGGTGAGGGAGTGATCAGGTTGTTTATTTTGGTTGTTTGTTTGGTTTGCTGTTTTTGTTGTTTTTCTAGGAGGTTGTTATTGTAATCCGATGCTCGTGTGCATGGGGTGGTTCTTATCTTGGCATGAATGAATTGAAGTTGTTTTGGTATGGATGCTTTGAATCACAGTTTATTATTTGCTTTTATATAAAAAAAATTACATTAATTTGCAAGTTAAAAAAAAAAGAAGCAAGAAATACGGAGTATATAAAGTTTATTAAATTAATATTTAATAAAAGGAACAAAAAAGTTACAATTGTAGATATGTTGAATATGATGCTATTCCAGCAAACCGGTTAGGTGTCACATTTAGAATCCGTAGGGTTGTGTGTTCGAGTCTAGTCTGTCGCTTAAAAAAAATTATTTTGATTGATTTTTTTTTACTTATATATATAGCTGCAAATAAGTGTTCTATTTACCCAATAAGTTCACCTCATTTACTTTGTGTTTTATTTGCTTTCATAAAAAAATCACTTGAATTTGTAAGTAAAAAAAAAAAAGCAAAGAAATATGGAGTGTATAGAGTTTACTAAATTGATTTCTAATAAAAGGAATAAAAGAGTTACAATTGTATATGTGTTGAAGATGATGCTATTCCAGCAAATTGATTAAGTATCACGTTTAGAATCTGTAGGTCATGTGTTCGAGTCTAGTCTGTCGCTTAAAAAAAATTTGTTTTGATTGATTTTTTTTACTTATTTATATAGCTGCAAATAAGTGTTCTATTTACCATATAAGTTCACCTCATATACTTTGTGTTTTATTTGCTTTCATAAAAAAATTACTTTGATTTGCAAGTTAAAAAAAAATACGGAGTGTATAAAGTTTACTAAATTGATTGCTAATAAGAAAAGGAATAAAACAGTTACAATTGTAGATATGTTGAAGATGATGCTATTCGAGCAAACTGGTTAAGTATCACGTTTGAATTCGTAGGTCGTGTGTTCGAGTCTAGTCTGTCGCTTAAAAAAAATAAATTGTTTTGGTTGATATTTTTACTTATATATATGTTGAAGATGATGCTATACAAGTTAAAAAATTCATAATTTATACTTTAATAGCATGTATATTATACCTTTGACGTTTTGACCGTAAAAAAATATTACTCAACTATCACAAACTTGTTATAAATTAGTGAATCAAAATACAACATGAAAACTTACTCAACTATTGAGTTAGTTTCAACAGTAGTATTTCTACTACCACTTCTACCTCATCTATTACCACAAACACCACCACCTCTACTACCTCTACCACTCCTACTACCTCCCCTACTATCACCTTCGTCATCTCCACGATTATTATTTACACTCGTACTTTCACTCCATCGTCTACCACCTCGCCTAAAGTTATTTTCACGTGTTGCTCTATGATTGTTGGTCGGAGGCCTTTCATGTGAACAAATGTAACGACCGGGTCCGTCGTTACGGGTAGTTCAATCGTGCCAAGTTTTAGAGTTAGAAAATTCCGAGTTTGGGAATTTGAAATTCTGGGCTAGGCTAGCCTCGACCGATTTTGGAGCGAGGTAGAGTCTAAGAAAATCCGAGTAAAAAAGGGTTTAGGTGTCTTGGATTGAGCTACTTTTCCACGTAGCCAAGATATAAAGGAGTCCGGGGACTTTTCAGAATCGAATTTGGGTAAGTAGAACTCCCAAAATCGCGTTTAACGTGAAAGGGTTATTTTGAGACGTCGAGAGAACCAAGTGTGTTGAGAAATGGCCAAATTGGCAGATTTATGGACTTTTTGCCCGTGACGAGCGCTGTCACGTGTGATAGCGGCTACCGCTATAGCGGTAGAAATTACCGCTATAGCGGCGGTCAAGGGGCGGTCAACTCACTTAACACTGTTATAACGGTAGATGTCTGCTATAGCGGGACCGCTATAGCGGAGCGGGGATCGCTATAGCGGGCCGATGGGTTTTTAATACATAAACAGCTCTCAAAATGTCAGAATTTCACAAGTTTGTTTTGGGAGAAGGCTGGGAGAATTCAAGCAATTTTCTTCATTCCTCCGCCAAAAATCATTCCTAAGCTAAGGTTTTTGTTCCCCACACTTTGTACTATGTTTCCTATGCGGTAGAATTGCTAGGAGGGAAATTGGGGAAGGTTGGAATGACCTAGGGATGATGAAATTCGGGGAAGAAGGGGGTTCCAAACATGTATGTTCTTGGGTGTTGATTTAGGTACGTTAAAATGATCATAGACTAATTTCCTATTTTTTCCGTAAAAAAAATGATAAGACTAGGAGAATTAACGGTGGAAGAGCCCGATAAAAGGGTGGGATGATCATGGGTGGCCTGGGGTTTGGGGATTTGGTATAATACGGGTAATGTATAGGCCTGTATGTTAATTGTATGCATTATGTGTTATTTTTAGACCAAGAACGTGAGAGGAATCCAGAACACGGGAAAGCTCGGGTTGAATAGAGCTTGGAACATTCAAGGTAGGTGATGGATTTCGTATTTCTGCGAATGTGTATATTCATTGTACTTGTTGTCTAAGTAATTATGTGCATTACATTGCTTAGGGGATTTGTGTGGAAATGTCTAAGTTCGGTTTACAGTCTATGTTTGAATGGTTTTTACTTGTTGGCTTTACAAGGGGTGTGCATTCATTCTATTGATTGTTGTTGTTGACATTCAGTTGGCTTGGGTACCACGCCTGGTATGGGTATAACACATGGTTGGCACGGGTACCACGCCTGGTACGGGTATAACATTCGGTTGACACGGGTACCACGCCTGGTACGAGTTTACTTTATTGCATCTTGCACTGTTTCATTGATTATTGTATTGCATTGGTTGATATTGGTTCCATGACTGGACCGGGTTGTTATCAAAAAATGTTATTGATTGGTGGTCCTTGAGTGGTCGGGAACTGTTGTATGACTGTTGAATTGGTCTTGGTTTAGGCCGGGTAATCACTTCTTGTGGTAGTTGTCTAGAGGGGATTCCAGGGTGGGTATGGGCTACACGGTAAGGTGTGGTTATGGTTATTCTTGTTGGTGGAATAGAACTATAAGAGATGGATTCATCCGGTAACAAGCTAGGTAGAGACCTATAGTCTAGAGATGTTTGTGATATTGTTGCATATTTGCCATACTTGTTACTGGATTTTGTGTACTATTTATATACTATTTTCTTGAATACTGGCTGATGATCCTACCAGTACACAGTGGTGGTGTACTCATACTGCACTTGTCTTTCTTTTGGTGAGTATAGAAAATCTTCCAACGGCTAAGACGAGACCTCAGATTTAGCACCGACATTTCCGATCTTCAAGGGTGAGTTGTCGATTCGAGCTACCTTGGTATTATCATTAGAGTTTTAGTCCATTTGTTCGGACTTAAAAACTATTCTTATTTTGTTTGGGGTTGCATCTCCGTACTCTAGATTTGGTATTGATATTTGGTACGATGACTTTCAGTTCCTAGGTGGGATTTTCCACAGATTATTAATTATGATAAGTATTTTGAGTAGTTGATCATATTTTCGTTGCTAGTTTACTTTGATGCTTGCTGGCTTTAGGCTATTAGTCTAGGCAAAGGTGGAACTCTATTGGTTCGCTCATCCGGGGGTTGGATGAGTGCCACTGACAATGGGTCGGGTCGTGTCAAAGATGGTATCAGAGCCTAGGTTCGTTGATCTCGTTGTACCAAACAGGTCTAGTAGAGCCTTGCGGAACGGTGCAGAGACGTCCAGACTTTTCTTCGAGAGGCTATGGGGCTTTAGGAAAAAACTATCTCTTCCTTCTTTTCCTTTGTGATATAACTCGATTCCAATTGGTATCTGGTGATGCGAATTTGAATCTAACCTCATTCACTCTTCTGTCCGCAGATGGTCACTACAAGGAATAACAGTGCAAGGCCAGCGGTCCCAACAACGGTCCTAGAAGTTATCGGTAGAGGTAGGGGAAGGGACAGGGGATGAGCTGGAGCCACACCCACCAGGGGTGGAGCTTGAGCTGCTGCTGCTGCACATGAGGTAACCCCTCTCCCACCTCAGGACCCTGTGGCTGCGGATGCAGAAGAAGTAGTGGTAGAAGATGGTGGATCTCAGGAGGAGGCGGCACCGATTGGGTATGCAGGCCTTCCTAATATGACACCAGAGGCTTTCAGGCAGGCGTGCGATATTTTGCGTGGGTTGGTTGGTGCTGGAGCCATACTGGCGCTTATGCAAATTAGGCCTTGGATACTCAGCCGGCAGTTACTACTACACCAAGAATGGATGCAACTTCGGGCATAAACAATCTTCTCAGGCCAATGTTAGGCCCAGTGATGACAGGTAATGAGCATGAGATGCTGACTAAGTTTCTTAAGCTGAAACCTCCGATGTTTCAGGGTACAGACAAGGAGGATGCCTATGAGTTCATCCTGGATTACCATGAGAGGTTGCACAAGTTGGGTATTGTACGTCAGCATGGGGTGGAGTTTGTCACTTTTCAGCTGCAGGGTGATCCCAAGCAGTGGTGGAGGTCTCATGTTGAGTGTCGGTCATCTATCTTACCTCCATTGATTTGGGAGCAGTTCCATGCCTTGTTTCTAGAGAAGTACGTTCACTGTACTTTGAGGGATCGGAAGAAGGATGAGTTTCTAAACTTGGAGTAGGGTGGCATGTCGGTCTCAGCTTATGAGGCTAAGTTTCATGCGTTGTCTCATTTTGCTACACATATGTTGGGTTCCGAGGAGGAACGGGTTCGATTGTTTGTCAAGGGTCTGAATAGTGATCTGCAGGTACTGACAGTGCATATGAATTCTTCAGGGAAGGGTTTTAATGATGTGGTGGACTATGTGAAGAAGATTGAGGGAGTTAGGCAAGCGGGGCAGGCTAAGGCTTTAACCAAAAGGCCCCGGAATGAGGGAAATTTTGGTGGTTCATACTCCAGGGCCCAGCATCAGCAGTCTTACTCGGCCCGTCCTATTCAGTCAGCTCTGCCAGCTACTACAGGTGGTCGTCAGGGAGCTCAGTCTACAGCTCCTAGAGGCCAGGGGGCATCTTATACATCAGCTAGCTGGCCTACTTTTGACCGTGGTTACTTCCATTGTGGTGAGTTGGTCCACTTTAAGAGGGAGTGTCCATATAGGCAGGCAGGTAATCAGGGTCATCAGCAGACTAGAGCAGTGGTCCCGGCAGGCAGAGGTGGTAATGCTAGGGGTCATCCACAGGGTGGGCGAGGTAATTCCAGGGAGGCCGAGGAGACCGATGGAACGGCGGCACAGGCAGGGGTGCGGCGCAGCCGGCCCAGAAAGTTGCCTGGATTCATGATCGAGCACATTGCTATGCTTTCCCAGGAAGGACTGAGGCAGAAGCCTCAGATGCGGTAATCACAAGTACTATTCTTGTCTGTGATAAAATGGCCTCAGTATTATTTGACCCAGGATCTACATATTCTTATGTGTCTGTTAGTTTTGCCTTGGAACTGAATTTGAATTGCGATATCCTTGATTCTCCTATCCATGTATCTACCCCAGTTGGAGAGTTAGTGATTCTGACTCATGTGTATCGTGATTGTTCTGTGGTATTTGTGGGGCTACGTACTTGGGTAGACTTAGCAATTCTGGAGATGGTTGATTTTGATATTATCTTGGGTATGACCTAGCTATCTCCTTATCATGCTGTGTTGAACTGTAACACCAAACTATGACTCTAGAAATTTCGGGTAAGGATAGATTAGAGTGGGAAGGTGTATACAGGCCTAAGCCAGTTAAGATAATATCATTTGTTTGGGCTAGGAAGCTAGTGGGAAGGGGGTGTCTAGCCTTCTTGGCTCATCTCCGGGATGATAGTGTGGAGTCCTCTTCTATTGAGTCAGTTCCGGTGGTGTCCGAATTTGTAGAGGTGTTTCCAGCGGATTTTCCTGGTATGCCTCCGGACAGGGATATAGATTTTTGTATTGATTTGGAGCCAGGCACTAGTCCCGTTTCTATTCCTCCATATAGAATGGCTTTGGCAGAGTTAAGGGAACTTAAGACTCGGCTGCAGGAACTCCTAGATAAGGGATTTATACGTCCCAGTGCTTCATCTTGAGGGGGATCCGATTTTATTTGTGATAAAGAAGGGTGGTAGTATGCGGATGTGCATAGACTATAGACAGTTGAACAAGGTGACCATCCAGAATAAGTATCCTTTACCCCGGATAGATGATTTGTTTGACCAGCTTCAGGGTGCATCGGTGTTTTTGAAAATTGACTTGAAGTCGGGGTACCATCAGCTAAAGATTAGGCCTTAGGATATTCCAAAAACTGCTTTTCGTACTCGGTATGGACATTACGAGTTTCTAGTAATGCCTTTTGGTTTGACCAATGCGCCGGCAGCATTCATGAGTTTGATGAATGGGGTGTTTAAGTCCTACTTGGATTCTTTTGTTATCGTGTTTATTGACGATATTTTGATCTACTCTAAGAGTAGGGAGGAGCATGCTAATCATCTTCGCATTGTGCTGGACATCTTGAGGCACCAAAAGCTTTATGAAAAATTCACTAAGTGTGAGTTTTGGTTGACTTTTGTGGCATTTTTGGGGCATGTGGTGTCAGAAAAGGGGGTGATGGTGGATCCCCAGAAAATTGAGGCAGTTAAGAGTTGGGTCCGGCCTAGCTCTGTGACAGTTATATACTATTTATATACTATTTATATACTATTTTCTTAAATACTGGCTGATGATTCTACCAGTACACAATGGTGGTGTACTGATACTGCACTTGTCTTTCTTTTGGTGAGTACAGAAAATCTTCCAGTGACTGAGACGAGACCTCAGATTTAGCACCGACATTTCCGATCTTCAAGGGTGAGCTGTCGATTCGAGCTACCTTGGGATTATCATTAGAGTTTTAGTCCATTTATTTGGACTTAAAAACTATTCTTATTTTATTTGGGGTTACATCCAAGTACTCTAGATTTGGTATTGATGTTTGGTATGATGACTTTTAGTTCCTAGGTGGGATTTTCCGCAGATTATTAATTATGATAAGTATTTTGAGTAGTTGATCTTATTTTCATTGCTAGTTTACTTTGATGCTTGCTGATTTTAGGCTGTTAGTCTAGGCAAGGGTGGAACTCTATTGGTTCGCTCATCTGGGGGTTGAGTGGGTGCCACTCACGACGGGTCGGGTCGTGTCAACAAACATCCCTAGGATTTCTTATGTATGTCACATCATCTTCTGACTCATCTCCACCAACATTTGGGACAGCCATGTCATCTTCCAAATCTAAATATGCATTCAATCGACCTTTCAAAACATTTTTGAAATCCATACATTTCACGTCATTGTCTAAAATAACATCACAAATTCTATCAAATCATTTTTTCAGCCCATTGTATCTTTTAAACTCATCTGTCATTGTTGGGTAATCTCCGGGGAAGAATTTGTTCAAATGGGGATGAATTACATCTCTTCTCCACAGTCTCAAGATATACCTGTCGTGAATTAACTGGTTCCTATTGTGTGACATTACTTTAAGTATGTGAAAATAAATAATTCCAAAATTTTAGAAGTATTTACAGTTACAGTTAAAATATTGACCGTTTGATCTATACTCCACCGAGTACACAAATTGATTTCCGTAAAAATTATTTCTTATTGAAAAAATTGTTATGTCATATTTCATAACTCCCTCCACTACTTCAATATCCTCATGCACGCTCAATTCAGAGTGAAACAACTTTCGTACTTGAAGCATGAAAAGATCATAGATTGTACGCGTGTAATGTTTTTGAACTTGGTCCTCCCAATCAAATCCAGAGAAAGTTACTGCTTCTGAATTTCTAGAGGTAGCTTCAGATTGTAATTCTTTGTCATATTTGGCTCTCATGTCTATCTCATACTTCTCAACAAACTGTTTCAAGGTGCTTCGACTACTTATGTAGCCTCGAAGAAAGCATGCATTTACTCACACCTTTGCGTGAACATCATACCAGCCCAAAAATAGTGCTTTACATATACGGAAACTCATTTGGTCCTTTCTAAAAGTATATTAGAGAACCAAGTTCTGTCTCCTAACTCATAATTTTCAATGAATGCAGCCCATTTTACCTCAAATTCAACAATAGTGATGTTATCAAAGTGACACACCCCGAGACTACCCCCTAGACGTAATATAAAACCTGGGACCATAAGTGTCCCAAGTTAACCCTTGGTCATAGCATACTCAGATAATCATAAGAAACATAGCGGAAGCATAAATAGAAACTGGGCAACCCAATCCATAAATGAAAAAGTCAAAATGAAACATAATCCGAAAGAGAGACCTGAATACTGTCTATGTCTGAAAGCCTCTAAACTGTCATAGAGAGTTGATGGGACAACACCCTAACTAACTAGAAAATCCAAAGAAAGAACATAAAATTAACTAACATAGCTATGGTACTCGAGTAATAAGGACTCACCAACCAAGTCTGGAAGACTGACAACGTCTAGCCACCAACCGGAGGAAAAGAGCCTGAATCTGCATCATCAAGAGGATGCAGCACAAATATGCGTCAGTACTATAGGATGTCCCGAGTATGTGAGATATGCATAAATATAGTGAAACATACTTAAAACATAGTTAAAACTGAATCCATGCAAAATAAGAGAATTCATAAGAAATATCATAATTTAAGCATAAGGTAAGAGATATCAAAGCATAAGACTTAAAAAAAAATTCATACGGGAGTTTTTTTATAACCGATAATAGATCATGTGAGCTACATGGAATCTAACTATATAACCCTAGTTAGCAAAGCTGCCCCGAACCTTGCCAAGGTACGGGACACCATAATTCAACTATATAACCCTAGTTGGCAAAGCTGTCCTAATGCTTGCTAAAGCACAGGACACCATGATCAAATGTGGAACCACTTTCATAAGCCCATAGGGCGATTCATAACCTTCACTGGCAACGTAGTTTTGGACTTGGGTTATCGAACCCTCATTGCTCGGTGCTAAATACTACTCCCAAAATATACATATAGCTCATAATATACTTGTGGCATATCTGATGTCAAATCTGTTTGAAAATCATAAGGGTATATCTGATACCATGCATTTCACATAGCTTAGGTAGACATATCTAGATGTCCAACCTTTTCATAATGCATAGAGACATATCTAATGTCATGCAATTCATACTTCAAAATTCTTGAAACTTAGCATATCCATAATTCAAAATATATTTTTCTTTTTAAATTCATAACTTGAAGAATTAGGCATGCACTTTCATAAATACATCTGTGTATGTGTTGAAATTCAACATGTGGTATCAAGAGCCTGCCTTTAGCTGTGTTATTTGGTGTTGTTCGTAAATCATAATGATTAATTAATTAACAATTGTTATAATTTAAACCTTGTTATGCGTTTAAGGTTATAAACCAGACAATGATTTTTGCTTGTTAGATGTTTTGTTCTTGTTAATGGTCGAAGTATCATAGGAACTTAAAAGGTAGAGAAAATATATGGGTCCAAATTTTGTTGTTATCACATGAACTTTGGATGAATATACTGTGACAATTTAAATGATTTTAATAAATTAAAAGCACAGTATTGATAATCTTTATCGGTGATGTATATCTAATTATTCCACATTATTTGTTAAGAATCTAGGCATCTTGTTATATTACCTCCTTTATTATTTATGTGTTTTTCAGTATTGGGACAAATCTTTGGAAATACAGTAATATGATTGTACCATCATGACTAACTGAAATCTCGTGTTTGATGACAACTGAAGAACAAGTTTTGTTTTGCTATTATATATTTGTTCTTAAATTGGTTCAGTTAATTGAGCAACAAGTAACGAAGAATATGTAGGCTCTGCCTATTCCTTTGTTATACGGTTCTTCCTTGAACTCTATTAGCGCGTGATATTTTGTGCATCAGATTGTCTTTGATATAGGCTCTGTCTATACGATCCGTTTTTACATTATAATAATTAACACTTTGTTTAAGTTAATTATTAAAGTTAAAATTGTGAGATGTTATTTGAGGTCTTTTTATCATATGTTTGGGACTAGCCATAGCATCCTAGGTATATGATATAAAGGAAATTAAGTTCTTTAATCACATAAAGTTAAATGATTAAGATATAATAATAACATCTAATAAATTCTGATTATCTTATCAAAATAGTAACCTTACCCCACAGGGAGGTAACTAGTTTGGTTAGATTAATTGGAATAAGATAGTAAACCTTTTGGTTGAAAATTATTCTATGCCCACAGGTAGGAATTATTTTCAAGATTTATTTAGTTTACTAGTCTAATAAAGTTAAGTAAATGTTGTGCATGGGTTGCAACCTCTACCCACATGAAGATTTAAAATTTACTTAGAATCGGTATTTACGCGATTCACTTTTGATGGTTATGTATTTCATAGCTTATGTATGTGTATCCTTGTTTTGCAGTTAACACAACTTTTCCTACTACTCTGTATAACGAAAATACTCGAATTTCAATATTGTCTGGTGACAACTTTACTGAATGGAAGGAGAAAGTCCTTCTCACATTAGGGTGCTCGGATCTAAACCTAACTCTCCGTGTGAAAGAATCACCTAAACTCACAAAATCAAGTACGCCAGAGGCTAAGGCTTTTTATGAGTGGTAGGAGCGATCTAATTGCTTGAGCTTAATGCCCATAAAAGCTCATATAATCCAAAGCATTAGGGGTTCTATCCCTGACAATGACAAGGTCAAATATTACATGAAGGCAATTGATGAACAATTTGTAAGCTCTGACAAGGCGTTGGCCAGCACCCTTATGAAGAGGCTCTCAAGTATGACGTTTGATAAAAATCGTACCGTGCGTGAGAACATTATGGAGATGAGAGATATTGCTACTAAACTCAAGTACCTTGAAGTTGATATTTCTGCACCATTTCTTGTGCATTTTATTCTCAACTCTCTTCCTGCGGAATATAATTCATTCAAAATATCTTATAACACACATAAAGATAAATGGCCAATCAATGAACTCTTGACCATGTGTGTTCTAAAAGAGGAGAGGTTGACACATGAGATACCTGAAAGCATTAATTTGGTGACTCATGATAAGAGAAATGCAAAGAAGGGCAAAAGTATTCCTATGAAGAAGAAACACAGTCTTGATAAAGATACTTGTCATTTTTGTAGAAAAAAGGGACACTGGAAGAAAGATTGCCTGAAATACAAGAAATGCCTTGAGAAGAAAGGTAATTTTACCTTCGTATGTTATGAATCAAATTTCATTGAAGTTTCTGATAATACATGGTGGATCGATTCTAGTTCCACAACTCATATTGCTAAAACCATGCAAAGTTTTCTAACTCTAAGGAAGCCGATGGAAAGTGAACAAAATATTTATTCTGCAATAGGACGGCATCATATGTGGAAGGCGTGGGGACTTATAGGCTCATTTTAAAAGATGATTTTCAATTAGATTTAGAAAATACTTTTTATGTTCCATCTTATTCTAGGAATTTAATTTCTCTTTCAAGACTATCATTAGCTGGTTATGAATTTAATTTTTATTATTCTTCAATGAAACTTTTGAAAGGCAATAGAGTTATTGGTTTTGGAAATTTGAATGGAAAATTGTTTAAATTTGAGCTAGCCCCCACGACTGAATGTAATGTGTTAACTCTGCATGATAAAGAAGTTGGCACTAAGCGATGTATTATCAATGAGAACTCATCAAGTCTTTGGCACAAGAGATTGGGACACATCTCAATTGAAAGAATCAAAAGATTGGTTAATGATGGATTTCTAGAAGCTCTTATTTTTCTGACTTTGGGACTTGTGTGGACTGTATAAAGGGTAAGCAGACAGTGTTTTAAAAGGCAGTCTTGAGGCTCGCCTCGAGGCTCACCCCGGAGAGAGGCACTGACAAAATGCCTCGGGGCTTACATGTGGGGCTTAAGTCCTATGAGGCTTACGCCCTAAGCGCTCGAGTGTACGCCTTAAACACGCCTAACGCTCAACGCTCGGGACTCGCCTGATAGTTATACCCAATTATATGTCAAATTTCTTAGTCAACATTGTTGATCCTCATAATTCTTCAATAAATGAATGATGTTTAGTAGTTCTTTTCATCTATAGAAATAAGAAAGTTGAGAAAATTAATTGCTTTTTAAAACACAATCAAATTTTACATCTTCACTTGTCATTGGTCTTCATGTTTTTGGTTCCTACGTCTCCAAATTATCATATTTTACTATTTTGTTATTTGAAAGCATTTTTTTTATTCATGAAGGAGTGATATTTTAATTATAATACTAATAGTTTATAATTATTTCTTTTTTGGGGAGGTAAATTGCATAGTATAGTCATATATTCTAAGAAATTGTGATTCTTTTATTGTTTGGAGTTAAAATGTTAGAGTTGATTTGAATTTCATAATAGCTTTTATATCATTGCATTATTTCTACTTGTAAAATAATGTTAGAAGTTTTATTTTCTATGAGTTTCTTTAATCATGTTTAAAAATTTTGAAAATTGTTAATGTATTTTTTTTATAATTTTTGAGTTATTATAGTATTTTACTATATTATAAATTAAAAATTAAAGATCCATGGGGCTTGCGCCCCTGGGATTACGCCTTGCCTTACTCCCCCGCCTTTTAAAATACTGTAAGCAGACCAACAAATTCACTAAGGGTGCCAAAAGAAGTTCTCAATTGCTTGAGATCATACATACAGATTTTTGTGGGCCTTTTCCTACCCCTTGCTTGAATGGTGAGAGATATTTTATCTCTTTTATTGATAACTATTCAAGATACATGTATTTCTATTTTCTGTTTAATAAATCAAAAGCACTTGATGCTTTTAAAGTTTTTAAAATAGAAGTAGAGAAACAAACTGAAGCTCAGATTAAAATAGTAAGATTTGATAGGGGTGGAGAATATTATGGTAGGTACACATATAAGGGACAAGTTAAAGGTTCATTTACTGAGTTCATTAAAAAAGAAGGTATAACTGCTCAATATACCATGCCGAGAACACCACAAAAAAATGGTGTGGCTAAAAGACGAAACCGAACATTAATAAACATGGTAAGAAGCATGATTAGCAGATCAAGTTTATCTTTATCCTTATGGAGTGAAGCCTTAAAAATTGTTGTGTATATTCTAAATAGGGTTCCATCCAAGGCTGTCCCAAAGACACCTTTTGAATTATTTAAAGGATGAAAATCTAGTTTAAGCCATTTACACATTTGGGAATGTCCAACTGAGGTGAGGGTTTACAACTCACATATAAAAAAGTTGGATGAAAGAACAATAAGCGATTTCTTTATAGGTTATCCGATTAATTCTAAAGGATTTAGATTTTATTGTCCGTCTCATTCTCCTAAAATTATTGAGGCTAGAAATGCTAAGTTTCTTGAGGAACATGAAGTAAGTGGGAGTGGTTCAACTCAAGTGGTGGAATTGGAAGAAATAAGGGAGCCACTTGTGGTACCTTGTTACATTGGGAACTTGAATGCAAATCAGATAAACTCTCATGAATTACCTGAAGAGAAACAAGTTCAAGAACCACCACCACTTGATGAGCCACATGAAGAACAACCCGCTTTAGCTGAACTCATTGTTGAAGGAGCATCTGAACAAAAGGAAGTAAGAAAATCCTCAAGAGTTCGTAAATCAGCAATTTCTAGTGACTATGTTGTATACTGTAATGACCCTTTCGGTCATTTATGCGTGTTTGCCTTTCTTATACCGTTAGAGCTTGCCTGCAACAGTCTCAAGTCATTTATGGCTTGTTGGGACTGGTAGTTCAGTGTCCGGGCCATTTGTTTGGTTTTTTTGTCCATTCCTATTTTTAGAGCTTTTAACTTTGAAACTCGTTGACTTCAGTCAACATCCTTGTTGAACGTGCTCGAAATCGAATTTCGACAGTTCCATTAGCTCCGAAGCGTGGACTTTGGTCTAGTGAGACCTTTGGTCAGGATCCGAGAGCTTTTCAGCTTGGAATTCTCTCTCGTTCTGTGTTTTCAAGCCAGTTGGGCTTATTTGGTTGACTTTGATCAATATTTGAGAAGAAGGCCTCGGATAAAAATTCTATCAGTGTTGTTTGCTCTGGAATATCGAGTTTAGGCTAGAGGAGCCATTGGTTCAGGTCCCGAGACTTCTGAACTTATTTATAGCCATTGAGTTCCATTTTGGAAATAGTTGGCAAAAGGTTAATTTTGGGCGTGGGGCCCACTTTTATTTAAATCGACCTTCGATGGGATTTTCATTGATTCCATTGGATCTGGAATATCATTTCTAGTCAAATAGCTCAGGTCGTTTGTGTTTGTGGGACTCCGAATGCATTCTCGGGGACCCAAAGTCAGAAAAATCTGCCCTTGACAGCTAGTTGTTGTCATGGGCCCTTTTGTTCATCGCGTTCGTGGAGGGCTGGCCGCATTTGCGAAGGCCATTTTCAAGTCGCCTCATTTTTGTTCTTCGCGTTCGCGAAGGGTTGGT
Source organism: Jaltomata sinuosa (assembly GCA_003996215.1). Lineage (NCBI taxonomy): Eukaryota > Viridiplantae > Streptophyta > Magnoliopsida > Solanales > Solanaceae > Jaltomata > Jaltomata sinuosa. The sequence goes on along the minus strand of QJPP01003805.1, from coordinate 170,306 downwards.
CGCGTTCACGAAGGGTATTTTCTAGCAGCTATTTAAGCTGAGCCCTTTATTTTTCCAGCCTTTATTTCTCAACTCCCACATCTTAGACACCTAAAACACTCCCTAAACTGCTCCAAGTCATTTCCTAGCTTCGAAAAATCATTGTTCTTCTGTAATCTGTGGTTCCTCGTCAATTGGTAAGTCTCCTTCCACGACCCTTTCTTCTCTTTCTTTCTATAAATCCTCCATTGTTGTTTATTCTCAAAGCTTGGGATTCTTATAGAATCTGCCCGTTTATGATTTGCATAATCTTGGATTCACTCAATCTACCTCTTTGGCGTAATTTCTCGCATTGTGGTAAGCTTACTTGCCCAATTTTCGGATTTATTTCTTGAAAATTCCTCTTTTATTTCTTGGCTTGAGCGAGCTGTTTTGAGCCCCAATTGTTGTCCATTTTCTCTCAAATTTTGAGCATGTTCTCCTAGGATGGTAAGGAACAGTTTGGTGTTTTTCATTTTTGGTTTTGAGGCCCACGGACTCGTTTGTGACCAGGATTTTGACCCGATTATGTTTATAGTATTATAGGTGTCGTTAGTTTCGTATTCATGTGCAGATTATTGTGTTGATAGTAGTTTTGCGTTTTGGAGATTTTTGGAGCAGTTCGAGCCTGGACGATGCCGTCTCCACAGCTATTCATCGGATGACAGGTAGGTTATGGCTTTTCCTACCTAGACTCTGCGTATATAGGTTATAACTGCATTAATTAGCATTCTTGGATGGGTTGTTATGGGTTGATACCCCAGACCTTGTCCGCCTTTTTTGTCCGTTTATTTCATACGTTGACTTTAGTATTCGTATCAGTATTGTATATTACCCTTGTGGTCCTGTGTGGACTTGTATTGACTCTGGAACATAGATGGTGGGTTATTTGGGAATGTCTGCGAGTCCTGGACATAGAGATATCCTTCTAGGTTGGTTATGACTGTTGTAGAACTGTAAAGCTATTGAGCCTGTGCAGGGCCGATAGGGCCGATAGGAAATGTTTATGAGCCATTTTGGGCTACTCTATTGTTTGTGAGCATATCATACATGAAAGGTTTTCCCTGCATGTTTTACTACTGCTTTGGTTTCGGGCCTACTATAATTGATTTTCTAAACTTTGCATGGCCCCGAGGGCCCATTTTTGGTATATGACTTGGAAAGGACTTCTAAATTGACTTTTACGAAACCTCTCGGAGTAGAGGGGAGATTGAGATAATTTGATTACTGGCCTTCATTCTTATACTAGGCTCGACTGGACCATAGCACTAGACATTTCTTTCTACGAATTTAGACCCGGATATGAGCCAGGCACCCTATTTGGGGATTTTGATACTTGATTTCTCTTTTATACCCGGATATGCTCTGGGCACCCTCGATGAAGGTTATTGAGACATGACTACTTTTTTAGATCCAGATACGCTTCGGGCACCCTTGATGGGGGTTATTAAGATTACTACTACTGATTTAGACTTGGATCGAATCCAAGCACGTACTACGAGATCCCAATTATTGAGATATTTGAGTTTCATGTTTGTATGTGGTGTACGAGTAGACCTCCATGGACCCTACTATTTCAGACCATGTGTTACAGGCCAACAGTGATCGGAGGGAGAGGTGTACGACAGAGTAGAGGTACTCAAGAGAATTCCTTTCATGGATCCTGCCTTTATTACGCTTTTGGGGCACCGAAGGGGGTAACATACAACACTGCGATCACACTTGGTTCCAGATTCATCATATCACATCATCATGCATATTTCACTAGGATTCCACCCTTGTTTGCTATGTGTTCAGTGTACGCTCTGGTTGTATGAGCGGCCGAAGGGTTTGTTTTCACTTGATTGCATTCCTCGATTGTATAGGCGGTCGTTGGGACTGTAGGTAGATTATATTACTCTTGTCGTTTCATAGATCTAGTTGTGGTCCTTGGTGGATTGGTAAGTTTTAGCATGTTGAGGCTCTGAGTTTGGGCTTGAGTGGGACTAGTGAGTCCTATATGTTTGAGGCTCCGTCATGGGTCCTCCTGAGCGGTTATAATTTATCGAGCGTTGTTCCATATCTTGATTCTGGGTAGAACTCTTGGTTCTGGTGGTTTAGTTATTCCATTCTAGGTTGTAAACTGTGAGATGGATCCCGATTCATGCTTATCTTGAGAGTTGGTATTTTTAGTATGTTTTTGTTACTTTCATGGCTTCTAGTTGATTATGTTGGGTTGCTTTCCTTCTTTCCCTTCTTACTTGAGGTTACCGGTATACCGCCATGTTCCTGATATCATCAACTGCACAATAGACCATGAGTAAGCACTTTTGACATCTCTCTCCCTTTATTTATACTATTGTTGCAAGGATCCCAAGTGCGTCCCTCTTTCTTACACTTGTGATTCTGTGTATTTATATCTTTTGTGCTAGCATTGTTTTCTTATAACTCTTGGTTGTATATTCTCCGTGCTAGTTCCTTGTGATTTCTCTATTGCTTCCGTGACTACTTTCTTGCTATCTGATACTTACTGTTTTATATCTTATATGTGCTCAGTCAGCCGATGATGCCTATTGACAACCCGTTGTCTTGGTGCTCATACTACACTTTTGCATCTTTTTGGTGCAAATATTAGTTGAGCCTTTGTTGTTGATCGCATTAGAGAATCGTGTAGCTTTTGGACATTCGAGACTAGGGTGAGCACCTGGCGGTCGGGGCTTGACCATATCTCATCTTTTGTACTATTACTATTTGTATATTCGGAGACAGTTGTACGTATCATTTTGTTACTTCTAGCACTTGTACTTTATTAGAAGCTTATGTACTATCGATACCAAGTCTTGGGTTGGTGTAGTTTCATTATGTATATATTCAGGTTTTACTTCCACTTTGTCTATCTTTATATTTTGCCTCCGTTTATTTCTGTTTATTGTGTGTATCGGTTAGGTAGTAGCCCATTACCTATCGTTCTGGGCTACGGGAATGGGTTTGCCTACTGGAGGGTTGTAAATGCCATCATGACTTAGGAAGTAGGGTTATGACAGCTTGGTATCAGAGCTCTATGTTCACCGGTGTCGTGGTACAGAAGCAAATGTCTAAGTAGAGTCTCGTGGATAAGTACGATGACATCCGTATCCTATCTGCGAGAGGCTACAGGGAATTTTTAGGATAAGTTTCATCTTCTTGGCTCCTTATTGTGCATTCCTGGCTTTATTAACTTATAAGAACTTCGATTGTTTTATTCCTTCTCAGATGCCTAAGATGAGTTCGGTAGCGAGTGATGTCGAGGCTTCTGTGCATGTTGCTTCAGTGCTTCTGTCAGCGCCAAGGCTTTAGAGTGAGAGTTTACCACACCAGATAAGGGGTGTAGGGTCATCCCAACCTCCGATTGGATTTATAGCTACTCCAGTTCTTCAGGACACCGTGGCTAGGACTCTGAGTCCTTCGGTGGGTGTTACAGTACCTGGTTCTTCAAGTGGTGCTTCAGCTAGGATTGAGCATCCAATTCTTCAGCAGGGTTGCTTGTCATTGTTGGATTACGAGGCAAGATTTCATGAGATGGTTAGGCGTACTGCTAGGAATGTGCCTTCAGAGTTTGATAGGGTTCAGAACTTTGTTGGGGGTTTGATTTCACCGCTCTGTTTGGCAATGGAGCATTTGGTTACGATTGGGACTACCTTCCTTTAGGTAGTGGATCATGCTTGGGCTATCGAGGGTTTATGCCGTGAGGATTATGGAGGTGGTACTAAGAAACATCATTGCCCAGACAGTTTTTGAGGTTCTCAGACTCGGGGTAGGGGGCTCTCCACCAGAGATAAGTTCCATTGCTTCTTATCTACCCCGCCAGTTTTAGTTACTCCACAAGTTTTGGAGGGTGTTGGTACAGGACATGTTGAGCAGAGTGGACATGGTACAGGTCAGATTCCTCAAGGTTTGCATTCAGGTTGTGTAGGCCGGGGTGGCCGGTCAAGTTCAGTGAGGTCTTCCCACCCGCATGTATTCAGTGGAATTTGCTTTCAGTGTGGTGGGCGTGGGAATTTATTAGGGAATATCCCATGGTTCCATCTTTCAGTCTGCAGGGTCAGCATGTGTTATCTCCCAGGGCTTCAATTCCACAGGCTAGGGGTGGAGTGCATAGTACTAGGGGTAGTCCTGAGATGGTTAGAGGTGGTTTTTGTTTTAGTGGTTCAGGTAAGGGTTGTTGTCGGTATGGTGAGCATGGGCACCTTGCTAGAAACTTCCCCACGATTGCATATCTTGGTCAGCTTGGTTGTTATAATTACGGTGAGATCGGTCACCTTTATAGAGCTTGTCCCTGTCAAGGGATGGTTGAGCCTTCAGCTTTGACTACTCATTCCAGAGTTAGACCTCATCAGTCTGATGCCGCTCTTGGTGGTCCCGTGGTAGAGGTTCCTGATATCGTTGCTTCAGGTTAGGCTTTTGCTACCTTCGGCTTGTGATAGTCCTGCTCGCATTGCGATTCTATCCCTTCTGTCATTTATATGCCTATATGCTTACCTGCTACTTGTATAGTTGTTTGACTACTTGAATTGTAGTATCTATACGTTGTTTTCTTGGTAGGTTATTCCTTAGTAGTGGATGGGGTGAGTCATCCTTGCGAGGTGTTGACCTGGAGTTGTAGCTCGTGGGTAGTTCTTATTTGTCTATTTGTGGTTGGGTTGTTCCCTGTTTCATTGTGACTCTAGACTTGTGTTGGGTCTTTCCTTTGGAGCGGTCCTAGATGGTTGACGCCTAAGCTATTTCCTAGCGTTTGCTAGAAGTTCTTGTGATGGTTTGGTGTTACCGATGGTTGTGCCGGAGTTTGAGCTTTATCTTAAGTTGAGAGGTGTTGGTTATTCTAGCGTGCATAGATTGGTTTGGTTTCCTTGGGTGTTTAGAGTCAACCCTTTTTATTTGGTTGGTTTAGAAGGTTGGCAGGTATGTGGGTTATTCCCATAGTCTCCCTCAGTTTCTTATTCGGTTGGGTTGTCTTATTATTTTTCCCAGTTCCGGTTAGAGTGATTTTCAATCGTAGCCCTCTGGTTGAGCTTTTACATCAGTATTTTGATTGAGTTTGGCTTTTGCATTTCCGACTAAGTGTTGATAGTAGTGTCATGGCTGAGTTGTATTCATAGCATATTGGGTGAGTCGGGCATCCGACCCATTTTCTCTTGCCTTGTTGATTTTTTACAATGTAAGTATGGGAGCTAAGGAAATGGCTCTAGATTTGATTTGAGAGGGATTTGTAAGGTTCTGTATAAGCTAAGAAAGGGTTTGGTTTAGCTGAAAAAAGAGGGAGATGACTCTTTGTTCGTGTTGGTGTGTTTTAGTATTTGACTGAGGTGACGACTGTGAGATTGCTTTGGGTTGTGGGTTGGTGACTTGGTTTGACCGACTATAGATTGCAGTGGTTTTCCTTCGATTGGTTTGAGATTTCAGTAGCAACTGCGGTTTTGGCAACTTGTGATTCAAAGCCTAGTTAGCTTCAGTTCCTAAAGGTTCATTAACAACATATGAGTTCGACAAAGGCTTTGGTTGGCAATTTTAATGTTGGGTTTCAGAATCGTGGGCTAGAAAACTACTCCGGATGGTTCGTGGTTGGTTCTTTTCAGTTGCAGCTTCTTGGGTTGGAAGGCATGGAGTTTGGGCGACTTAGTTTCCCCATTTCAGTTATGGAGTGACAGTTGGCCTTGGACACCTAGTCCTTGGCTAACCTTTGAGTTAGGCTGGACATTCCAGATTTTGATGGTGTTCTAGATAGTACGAGGTTCCTTCTTTCACGGTTGGACAAACTCAGTGGTGTAAGTTCGAGGTTCAGCAGTGGTGTATGCTTTATGTGATCAGTTGTGTGGGTTGAGGCTAGCGAGGCTATTTTGAGTTCTATTGATACTTAGAGACTGGTGGTCACCATTTGTTTGTCGAGAGTTTGAATGCTTGTTTAGTTGGGTCTTCTGGGGTTGTCTTTTATGTGGGGTTCCAGTGTTTGTTAGACTCGGCCATTGTGGACTAGAAGTTTGGTGTGTTATATGCTTCAGAGATGGTGGTTTATATGCTGATACGGTAGAGCGGTTGATTCGAACCAAAGGGGTGAGTTGAGGGTATATGCAGAAATTTTATAAATAGATGGTGACTTTGAACCCCAGGCACCTATTTCTTTTGCCTTGGGGTGTTTTGACTTGATATTCGTAGCATGGTGGACTTTCTCCGGAGGTGAAATTAGTAAGGCAATTTAAAATCCGAATGGCGTCTGAGTTTTGGGAGGAGCAGCAGTACTTCTTAGAGTTTGGAGCTTAGTGATGGTTACAAACTTCGTGGTAGGCTTGCCATACTCCTTGCAGAGTCTTGGTTTTAGTTTGGGTCTGTTGGGCAGGTTGCCCTGGTTCACTCGCTTCCAATTGATTCAACCTAGACACGGTGCAGCAAAGTTGGGTTTGTTCTACAGTTTGGAAGTTTCTCCATCAACACAGGGTATTCAAACATGCCTTTCCTAACTTGGGTGTGCGAACTTCAGTTGGGTTCAGATGGGTTGTTCAGTCGGGTTCAGTTAGCGAGATTGATGTTAGAAAAAGTGTCTGTTTGTTGGTTGATGATCAGTCGGGACAGGTAACTTCAGTTTTCAAGGGTACGCTTCAAGTTGTTATCTTGGATGGAAAATGCTAGTAGACTATAGCTTGGTTTGGAAGGAGTTTGAGAAAAAAGGGTGACTTCATTTGTGATAGAATATAAGCGGTAACTATGGATCTCCGGTGTGTCAGTTGATGCTTAGAGGGTGGTTTAAGTGTTCGACTTGTATGAAGCTTCCTGTTCATGGTGAAAAAGGGTTCAGTTCAGAATAATAGGGTTTTTAAGGATCAGTGGGTTCATGAGTTAGAGTTTTGGTTGTTGGCTTTTCTGATAAACTTGGTTGTGGTTTCGAAGATTCGAGTTCTATGTGTTGGTCGCCTTGCTTCTCTGGTTTTGGTGTTGTGTCGGTGCCTACCAGTTGAGATTCTAGAGGCTCGGTTTGGGTTGGCATACCCTTGGTGTTTTAGAGTTTGAGTTTGAAATCTAGCTTGGTTAGTAAGATGTTTAGGCTTGGTTGCTTTCTTTGGTTCTTTTCTGTTGGGTGTCGTCCGGTCGAGGAGGCTACCCGGGTTGTCCGAGAGAGTAGTGCGGGTTTCGTATCTGCTGTTCTATTGATCTCTAGTCTTTCCTTCTTTCCTGACTTTCGGGGATGAATGTCTTTTTAGTAGTGGATAATTTAATGACCCTTCCGGTCATTTACGCGTAGTCGCCTTTCTTGTACTGTTAGAGCTTGCCTGTAGCGGCCCTAAGTCATTTATGGCTTACTGGGACCGGTAGTTCGGTGCCCAGGCCGTTTGTTTGGTCTTTTTGTCCATTCTTGGCTTTAGATCATTTAACTTTGGAAATCATTGACTTCAGTAAACATCCTTGGTGAACAGGCTCAAAATCGAATTCTGATAGTTCCGTTAACTCTGGAGCGTGGACTTTGGTCTAGTGGGACCTTTGGTAGAGATCCGGTAGCTTTTCAGCTTAGAATTCTCTCTCGTTCTGTGTTTTCAGGCTAGTTGGGCTTGTTTGGTTGACTTTGGTCAACATTTGGAGAAGATGACCTCGGATGAAAATTCTGTCAGCGTTGTTAGCTCCGGAATGTCGAGTTTAGGCTAGAAGGGCCATTGGTTCGGGTCCCAAGGCTTTCAGACTTGTTTTCGGCCATTGGGTTTTGTTTTGGAAATAGTTGGGTAAAGGTTGATTTTTGGTATGGGACCCACTTTTCTTTAAATCAACCTCCGATGAGATTTCGTCGATTCCATTGGATCCGGAATGCCGTTTCTAGTTGAATAGCTCAGGTCGTTTGTGTTCGCGGGACCCCGGATGCATTCTCGGAGACCCAAAGTGTGAAAAATCTGCCCTTGACAGCTGGTTGTTGTCATGGGCCCTTTTGTTCATCGCGTTCGCAGAGGGCTGGCCGCGTTCGCGAAGGAAATTTTCTAGCCTCCCCATTTTTGTTCTTCGCGTTCGCGGAGAGCTGGCCGCGTTCGCGAGGGGTATTTTCCAGCAGCTATTTAAGCTGAGCCCTTTGTTTTTCCAGCCTTTATTTTTTAACTCCCACACCTCTTAGACACCTAAAACACTCCCTAAACTGCTCCAAATCATTTCCTAGCTTCGGGAAATCATTGTTCTTCGATAATTCGTGGTTCCTCGTCAATTGGTAAGTCTCTTTCGCCGACCCTTTCCTCTCTTGCTTTCTATAAATCCTCCATTGTTATTTATTTTCAAAGCTTGGAATTCTTGTAGAATCTGCCAGTTTATTATTTGCATGATCGTGGAATCACTCAATCTACCTCCTTGGCGTAATTTCTCGCATTGTGGTAAGCTTTCTTGCCCAATTTTCAGATTTATTTCTTGAAAATTCCTCTTTTAATTCTTGGCTTGAGCGGGCTATTTTGAGCCCCAATTATTGTCCGTTTTCGCTCAAATTTTGAGCATGTGCTCCTGGGATTGTAAGGAACACTTTGGTATTTTTCGTTTCTGGTTTCGAGTTGCAGGGCCCACGGGCCCGTTTGTGACCCGGATTTCAACCCGGTTATGTTTATAGCATTATGGGTGTCGTTAGTTTTGTATTAATGTGTAGATTATTGTGTTGATATTAGTTTAGCAATTTGGAGCTTCTCAGAGCAGTTCGAGCCTGGACGACACCGTCCCCACAGCTATTCGTCGGACGACAGGTAGGTTATGGCTTTCCTTACCTAGACTCTGCGTATATAGGCTATAACTGCATTAATTAGCATCCTTGGGTGGATTATTATAGGTTGATACCCCAGACCTTGTCTGCCTTTTCTGTTCGTTTATTTCATACGTTGACTTTAGTATTCGTATCAGTATTGTATATTACCCTTGTGGTCCTGTGTGGACTTGTATTGACTCTGGAACATAGATGGTGGGTTATTTGGGAATCTCCGCGAGTCTGAGACATAGAGATATCCTTCTAGGCTGGTTATGACTGTTGTAGAGCTGTTGAGCCTGTGCATAGGCGATAGAAAATATTTGTGAGCCATTTTGGGCTACTCTATTGTTTGCGAGCATATCATACATGAAAAGATTTTTCTTGCATATTTTACTACTGATTTGGCTTCGCGCCTACTATAATTGATTTTTTAAACTTTGCATGGCCCCGAGGGTCCATTTTTGGTACATGACTTCGAAAGGACTTTTAAATTGACTTTTATGAAACCTCTCGGAGTAGAGGGGAGATTGTGATAATTTGATTACTGGTCTTCATTATGATACTAGGCTCGACTGGGTCGTAGAACTAGACATTGCTTTCTACGGATTTAGTCTCGGATACAAGTCAGGCACCCTGTTTAGGGATTTTAATACTTGATTTTTGTTTTAGACCCGGATACGCTCCAGACACCCTCGATAAGGGTTATTGAGACATGACTACTTCTTTAGACCCGGATACGCTCTGGGCACCCTTGATGGGGGTTATTGAGATTACTACTACTGATTTAGACTCAAATCGAATCCAAGCATGTACTACGAGATCTCGATTATTGAGATATTTGAGTTTCATATTTGTATGTGGTCTACGAGTAGACCTCCATGGACCCTACTATTCCAGACCAAGTTCTACAGGCAGACGGTGACCGAAGGGAGGGATGAACGGAGGAGTAGAGGTACTTGGGAGAATTTCTTCCATGGATCCTGCCTCTATTGGGCTTTTGGGGCACCGGAGGGGGTAATATACAACATTGCGATCGCACTTGGTTCCAGATTCATCATATCACATTATCATGCATATTTCACTCAGATTCCACCCTTGTTTGTTGTGTGTTTAGTGTACGCTCCGATTGTATAAGCGGCCAAAGGGTTTATTTTCACTTTATTGTGTTCCTCAGTTGTATGAGCGGCCGTTGGGACTGTAGGTAAATTATATTACTCCTGTCATTTCATAGAGCTAGTTGTGGTCCTTAGTTCTTAGTGGATTGGTAAGTTTTAGCCTGTTGAGGCTCTGAGTTTGGGCTTGAGTATTGAGGTACTAGTGAGTCCTATATCATTGAGGCTCCGTCGTGGGTCCTCCTGAACGATTGTGATTTATCGGGCGTTGTTCCTTATCTTGATTCTGGGTAGAACTCTTGATTCTGGTGGTTTAGTTATTCCATTCTAGGTTGTAAGTTGTGCGATGGATCCCAGTTCATGCTTATCTTGAGAGTTGATGTTTTTAGTATGTTTTCGTTACTTTCATGGCTTCTAGTTGATTATGTTGGGTTGCTTTCCCTCTCTCCCTTCTTACTTGAGGTTACCGGTATACCGCCATATTCTTGATTCTCTCTTCCTTTATTTATACTATTGTTGCAAGGATTCCAGGTGCGTCCCTCTTTCTTACACTTGTGATTCTGTGTATTTATATCTTCTGTGCTAGCATTGTTTGCTTATAACTCTTGGTCATCTATTCTCCGTGCTAGTTCCTTGTGCTTTCTCTATTGCTTTCGTGACTACTTTCTTGATATCTGCTACTTACTGTTTTATATCTTATATACGCTCAGTCGGTCGATGATGTCTACTGAGTACCCGTTGTCTTGGTGCTCATACTACACTTCTGCATCTTTCTGGTGCAGATATTAATTGAGCTTTCACCGTTAATCGCGTTGGAGACTCGTGTAGCTTTTGGACATTCGAGACTAGAGTGAGCGCCTGGCGGTCGGAGCTTGACCATATCTCATCTTTTGTACTGTTACTCTTTGTATATTCGGAGACAGTTGTACTTATTATTTTGTTACTTCTAGCACTTGTACTCTATTAGAAGCTTATGTACTATTGATACCAAGTCTTGGGGTTGGTTTAGTTTCATTATGTATATATTCAGGTTTTGCTTCCACTTTGTCTATCTTTATATTCTGCTTCCGCTTATTTCTGTTTATTATGCGTATCGGTTAGGTAGTAGCCCATTACCTATCATTCTGGGCTATGGAAATTGGTTCGCCTACTGGAGGGTTGTAGGTGCCATCATGACCTGGAAAGTAGGATCGTGACATATACCTCCAAGAGTTCAATTATGATATTAGACTAAAAGATGATCCATGCTCTTTTTCACAAGCCATGAGTGGAGAAAACTCTACACTTTTGTATGATGCCATGAAAGAAGAGTTGGAATCTATGGCCAAAAATAAAGTTTAAAATCTCGTTGAATTATCAAAGGGAGTCTCTACTATAGGATCTAAATGGGTTTATAAAACCAAAAGAGACTCTTCAGATAATATTGAACGATATAAATCTATACTTGTAGCCAAGGGTTTCACTCAAAAGGAAGGTATTGATTATCATGAAACCTTCTCTCATGTATCAAAGAAGGATTCATTAAGAATAATCATGGCATTAGTAGCTCACTTTGATCTAGAGCTACATCAAATGAATGTGAAGACGTCTTTCTCGAATGGAGATCTTGAAGAAGAGGTATACATACGTTAGCCTGAAGGATTTTGTGATAAGAATAAAAGTCACCTTGTTTGCAAGTTGAATAAATCTATTTATGGACTAAAACAGGCTTCCTGCTAATAGTATATTAAATTTCATAATGTTGTTTTTTCATTTGGATTTATAGAGAACACTATTGATCAATGTATATACCTTAACACAAGTGAGAGCAAATATATTTTCTTAGTCTTATATGTGGATGATATTTTACTTGCTAGTAGTAATTTCGAATTATTTCATGAGACAAAACAGTTTCTTATCCAGAATTTTGAAATGAAGGATATAGGTGAAGCCTCTTATGTCATTGTCATTGAGATTCACAGAGATAGATCTCAAAAGGCCTACATTAAAAGAATTTTGGAAAGATACAGAATGAAAAATTGTTCACCTATAGAAGCATCTATCATTAAAGGTGACAAATTCTCATTGAATCAATGTCCACAAAATACATTGGAATAAGAGCAAATGAAAGGCATTCCATATGCTTCACTTGTTGGAAACCTTATGTATGCGCATGTCTGCACTAGACCTGATATTGCATTTGCGGTAGGAATGCTTGGTAGATATCAAAGTAATCCTGGTCTTGATCATTCGAAAACTGGTAAAAGGGTTTTGAGATATTTTCAAGAAACCAAGGATTTTAAGCTCACATACAAATATTCTGACTCATTGAAAGTCATTGGGTATTCAGATTCTGATTTAGGTGGATGCAAGGATAGTGGAAAATTTACTTCTGGATATATTTTCCTTCTTAGTGGAGGTGTTGTGTCTTGGAGAAGTGTTAAGCAAACCATTTTTGCAACATCCACAATGGAAGTTGAATCTATTGCATGCTATGAAGCTACATCGCAGGCATTATGGCTGAAGAATTTCACTTCAGGCTTTAAAATTATCGATTCTATTTCAAGGCCTTTGAGAAAGTTTTATCATAATTTAGCTGCAGTATTCTTTTCAAAGAATAATAAGAGTGGCAGCCGAAGTAAGCACATCGACATAAAGTATTTGATGGTTAGAGACTATGTTAAGAAGCAAGATGTGAGTTTTGAACCTGTTAGTACTACTATGATGATAGTTGATCCTATGACTAAAGGTTTACCAACTAATATTTTCAAGGATCATGTAACCCGTATTCTTTAACTCTTTGTCTAGACATTATCGTTTTTTTGTTATACATGACAGTGCACATTTTTAGTTTTCATTTATTATATTGTGATCATTAGATCAAATAAAGTTGGACTCTGAATGACTTATATTAAGCTCATTCATAAAGTTGTTGGACACTTTATTTAGAACATATTATACATCGTAATACATGGAAGAAAGTGTTTGATTGAAAGCATGACTGCCATGATTCTTGTATCAATTTATTCTTAATAAAGTAATTATTGCATAACTATTAAGTTGAGTGAATGTGCGTTATGACCATATTGCTTATTTTCGCTCATAAAGGATTGTCTGATTTTGATATGTGAGCCAAGTGGGAGAATGTAAGAATATACATCTCCTTTAGAGACATTATGTGGCTCACATATTTTTGGTAATTAAATATTACCTTATCTCCCAAGTAAAGTAATAAATCAGTCAATTAATTTTCCTCCAAGTTATGCATGTATGGTATTTCTTTGATGGCAAGAAATAATTATGAGAAACCCCTGAGGTTAAAATTAATTATTTGCCTAAGAGTCCCTAGCCTACCTATAAATACGTCTATAACTCCATCAGTTTGGCATACACTTTGATAGGCATAGGCTAGAAGATTCTTAGAGTTCTTTCTTCCTATTTTCTTGTTAAAGTTCTTGGCAAGACAAACACGATTCTCCATAATACTTGAACAATAATGACTGAAGGTACATTCCTGTTTAATATTCCGCTGCATTTTTGACTGTGTGTATGTGTTGAAATTCAACAATAAAACCGTACTAAACTTTTATCTCATACCCTTTTCGCATACTAAACGGGCCCCTAGAGGAATAGTTCATGTTTGACCAAGTTCTTCCATTCTAGCCTTTTTCTCAACTAATTAGACCTTCCCCACCCCAACATAGTAAAAAGAAATTAAAACATGACTGTACAGAATTAAAGAATAATACTTCATCTGTTTCCACATATTCTTTCATATTTTGATCCGTTTTAAAAAAGAAATTATACATTTTTATATTTGTTGCTTGCAGTCCTAGCTTCATCAGTTCTCTATTTGAATGTATGATAATCAAACTTGAACAATAAGCTAAGTTTGAATTTCCTACACAATCGGAATAGTTATAAGTTATACATATTTAGGTATACCATAATCTACATGTGTAAAAATGAATTAGAAAAGTATGCAATTGTATTTTCCTAGCAAGAAGTAAAAGATCTCACAAAGTATATGATGATGATAATAATAAAGTACATCAAGTTTCAATTTTCTTCACCACTCTAAGAAACTTGCCAGTTGGATCAATGGTTGTAACTCTACACACTACCCTCTTGGTGCAAAGTTTCAATTACTAGAAAAGTTCTCCCCTCTTTATCTTTTTTCTGCATAATTTTGAGGTGCAAAATTTCATATTATTCTTTTCATGAAGCAAGTGTTTTTTATTTCCCGCCCATTAATGTTCCATACTCGTTTGGAATTTTGAATAATTCAAATTCATATTGCATAAAACACGTTAATTTTAAAAAGCCTTCTCTAACAGAATTTTTTACATTCTCCATAGTCGAATTCGAAAACTCTAATTAAGAGTAAAAAGATCATAATCCTCGAGTATTTTTTTCTTCTTCTATCGCTTCAATTTATGAGAAGAATGCTGTTGAATTTTCAGTTTCATTGGATGCACCTTAGGTTAATGAAGAAAAAAAGGTTAATAAGAAGAAAGATGATGAACTGCACAGTGAAAAACTGGGTAGGGTTAACAGTAATTGCTATGTTCATCTTCCTCTTCTATCCAGACCAGAATGGCGTGGGTGGGTTTTACTGTACTTTTAATAACATCAAAGTGAGTGAAAGAGAGAAATAAGGTAAACTTAAAATTAGATAATTACAGTAAAAGAAGTAGGAAGGACGACGCCGTTGATTAACTAATCGACTGTAATATTTTATTAATCCATTTAAATAATAAGGACATAGTATATCAGAAATAATTTAATTTTAAATAATTTTTTATTTTATCTTAATAACGTACTCCCTCCGTTTTAAAAAGAATGACCTATTTTTCTTTTTAATCCGTTTCAAAAAGAATAACCCTTTCTTTTTTTGGCAACACTTTAATTTCAACTTTCCACGTGGCATGTATAACACCACAAGATTAAATGACATTTTGGTACATTTAACATAACTTTAATTTAAGACCACAAGATTCAAAAATCTTCTTTATTTTCTTAAATTCCGTGCCAATTCAAAATAGGTCATTCTTTTTTAAACAGAGGGAGTAATTTTATAATTATAAATTTCATTAAATATTTAAAATTATAAATGAGGGTCAGTTTGGATATGCCATACAAAATCACGAAATCAAATTGATTTGAAGTTTAAGTTTTGTTTGGACATGTAAGAGATTGTATTTTTTCTCATAAACATAAAAACTTCACAACTTGTAAGACTATCAAACTTTTTTCAATCTTACCAAATAAATAAACCTTAGTTCATAAAAAAGATATCGAAAGGCGCCGCATTGATAAATCATATATCTTCATATTTATTTTAGAGTGAAGTATCAAAAACACACTTAAACTATTCTCTTTTTTTGAGTTTCATATCTAAACTATTGGAAGTGTGAGTTTCATCGCTAAACTATCCTTCATTAGTTTGAGAAACACACCTCAACGTTGACTGGATCAAGTATTTGTGTACAAATATATTTAGGCGCATCTGGCCATTAAATATTCTAATGACGTGATATATTTTTATTATTTTTTTTAGCTGACATGTTATTTTTTTTAAAAAATTCAATTGATTTTACCCTAAACTCTTCCCTTCTTCTTCATCATTTCTCCACACGGTGAATATTTAATTTTTAATTTTATACTAATAGTTTATTTAATTTTTTTCAAGGTGAAAAAAAAATTCACACAGAGTATCACGTGGCAAAAATTTTTAAATAAAAGAGAGAGTGCAGTACACACACCATCACATATTAGTTGAGGTGTGTTTCTCAAACTAATTAGTGATAGTTTAGGTATGAAATTCACATTTTCAATAGTTTAAATATGAAAGTTAATAAAAAAGAATAGTTTAAGTGTGTTTTTTATACTTTGCTCTTTTATTTTATAAATAAATGTTTGTGATTACAAACTTTCAAATACACTTTATTTTATAAAGAACATTTAATCTAGTAGCAACTAATTATTTTCTAACACAATCCTTTCACATGGTAAGACAATCTATTCACGTTGAGCATGGATTTTTTATTGCAAAATTTAAAATAATATTTTTTTTTACAAAATATAAATTTATGAGTCAAGTTTACATTCTAAAAAAATAGAAATTATGATTTGAAATTCCAAATCATCTGTGAAGAATTTGAAATTTGAAGTCATGATCCCAAATTGCATGACACTGATTTAAAATTATTATTTCATATCGCATGTACAAACGCAAGCTAATACTATTCTATCCTTTTCAATTCATTTATATTACTTTTTTTAGACCGTTTCAAAAAATATCTTTTTTTTTTATAATTTTTTAATTTTAATTTTTCACGTGATATGTTCAAAATCACAAAAATATTTTATCTATTTTAAATTTAAGATTATAAGATTTATATTTTTTACTTTTTAAAATTTTATGCAAAATCAAAATTAAATAAATAAATTAAAATGGAGCAGTAATAATTTAAAACGGAAGGAAGGAGAAGTAACAAAGCAAGAGGGCAGTAAAAAAAAGAGAAGAATCCGAAAGTGGGAGGGTGAATCATGGTTGGAAGTCAGTTTTTTGGTGACTGACCTGACATTTGCAGACTGCAAAATTAGCAGTGTCACTGTGTGAGTGCCTTCTTCTTCTTCTTCTTCAAAATAGTACTACTATAAAGCTTTTAACCACTTTCTCATTTATTCATCTCTGCAAAATGCAAATCACTCAGCATGTGTATAAAAGTGATGAATGAAAAACAAAAATCTTAAATACAAAAATCTACTCCCTCTTTGCAATTAAAGTTATTGTTTTTTTTTACATATATAATTTTGAAGTAGAAAGATTATTTTATACTCCAGGTTAAAGATAGAATTAGGGGTGGGGAATCTATTTGGCTAAATTTTCCTTGTGGATACTCATGTGTGATGATAGTGTTGTATGGTGTGGTCTAGTCACTAGCACTATCCATCTCATGGCTCAGAGATTCATCAGAAATTAGACAGAGCCTTTTTGTCACAGTGATTTCTGTCCTACTTTGACTGCACCTACTTCCCCCCTTCTCCTTTGGTTCCATTCCCCATGTCCAAAACATTTATTACTGCTCCTCTAATTCTATTCATTTTTCCTACCTTCAACTCTCTATTTACTTATCACATGTTTTGTCCACTCCAAATCACTCTTCTTTAAACCATTTACTAACCGCTATTCATGTATTTAAATTAATATAATATTATATTTATTACTAGTTTTTTAGTTATTTAGTATGAAACTCAACACATCAAGTATTGTATTTAATTTATTATTTTATATAAATAAAATAGATATATTATGAGTTAATATATGAAAGATAAAAGACAAAATAAGTTAATACAAAAATTAATAATACATGAATAAAAATACTGAAATAATAAAGGTACTCTACCTTTTATCTGTCCACACTTAAGTGCAGCTTGCGGCTTTGATTGCTCGTGCTTGAATGTGTCAATTATAGATTTTGCCTTGTGTTTTTCGCAAAAATCTGATTTTGATTAATAGTAAAATCTGTATAAATGAGTTAAAATTTAATGGATTAAGGTCGATTAAGTTTATTCTTTTTGAATTAAAATATTAAGATCGTAGTTTAATACAATAATATATTCTTTTAAAAGAAAAGAGATTAATATAAGCGGTGGGGGTGGGGTGGGATGGGGATGGGACATAGGTTTAAGGCTTCTTTCGTTAGGAGTCCTCTAGAAATAAGAACAAGAAAATAATATAGAGTAGTGCTATTTGGCACAACTTAGCACAACTTAGCACAACTCGTGTAACAAGTCTAAATAGTCTCTCAAGTAAAATTGGCTCCAAACCACCTACTTTTTCACCAACTTTTCCCTCCAATTCTAAAACTACTTTGTTTGTATATTTGATTCTTCCACCACTTTTTACCTTTTGAATTTTTCTCTTTTACAATTTCAGATCTACAAAAATTCTCTAATATTTTTTGAAAAAAATGAATCCAAACAATCTCAATATCCGTATAAGGGATACCTTGAATGAAGTATTTGAAATTGAAAATAGTGATAGTTTGATCGTTAATGTAGATCAACATGATGTAGATTCAGGTGGTGGTTATGGTGGTAGTAGTTCAGATTCATATTTGGACAGCGACGATGAATGTATTACAAATGTGATAGCTCAATTAGGGGACGAACAAAATATGCCTGATCAGGTGGAGATAGACGAAGATTTAAATAATCCGGATTCAAAAGAATATGAATATGAGGATCAAGGGGTAGAAGAAGATGGAGATGCAATGGATGAGGAGACCTTTAGTAACGAACAATATTTACATAGTCCTACTGAAGATATAATTTTTAGAAGTCTTGAATCTATCTTTGCAATGTATAAAGAACACGACAGATTGAAAGGTTTTGGGGTGGTTAAAAAAATATCCAACAAAAAGGGTGGTGATTCCATTAGGTATGTGACCTTTGCTTGTGACAAGAGTAGAACATCAAAACCAAGGAATCAGACTAAAAGGATTGACTGCAAAGCAAAAATAAATTATATTTTTGATGCACAATGATTCCTGGATGATTTCTGAAATGATTAATATTCACAATCATGAATTGGATCCTTCATTTTCACGCTTTATACCCTGCCACAGGCAATTAGGCAAGACTTTGAAGAGAAATCTTATTGCTCACGATATAGCAGGAATAAGACTTACAAAGAGCATAAGACTCTTGGAAGTTCAAGCTGGTGGTCCAGAAAGAATGGGGTGTACCCCAAAGGACTGTAGAAATTACATTCTTTAGCAGAGGAGACTTAGAACCTTGTCCGCTGATGGTGAAGCAATACGCAGATTCTTTTCTGAAATGCAGTTGAAGGACAAAGAATTTTTCTATCTAGCAGACACAGATAATAGCGGCAGACTTCGAAATATGATGTGGGTTCATACACATTGCAAACATGCATATCGTGAGTTTAATGACGTAATATATTTCGATAAAACCTACCTTGTAAATCAATGGCGCATGCCATTTGCTTCATTCATTGGTGTCAATCAGCATAGGCAATCCATTTTTTTGGGATTTGCTTTGATTACTAGTGAGGACATTGAAACATATAAGTTCGTCTTCAGAACTTAGCTTAGTACCATAGATAATGTACCTCCAAAAACTACCCTTACAGACCAGTGTGAGAGTATCAAGGCAACTGTTAGACATGTTTTGCCAAACGTTATTCACAGGTATTGCATTTGGCACATCCTTATAAAGTTACCTCATAGGCTAAGGCATGTTCAAAATTTTAAAATTGTCAAGAGTGAATTCAAATTCATAGTCTTTGTTAAGGCTGGCCACCGGACCGGTTCCAACCGGTACCATTCTGATCCATTCTGGTACCGATACCGGTCCGTACCGGTCTGGTCCATACCAGAATAGAATGGTATGGATTCTACCGGGTACCGATTCAGAATGGTATTTCCATTTCGTATCGGGAAATTGGTACCGGTTCATACCGGTAGCATTCTGATTCCGGTCCGGTCCAGTCGTCAGGTCAAATTTTTTTTCTAATTTTTTTAAATTTTTATCATTATTTTATACTTTTATAGTTTTATACTTTTATTCATTGCCTATCTTTTTTATCATTATTTTATACTTTTATAGTTTTATACTTTTATTAATAATTTTTAAAAACATAAACTAGTAGACTTCAAAACATAAACTTATAAATTGAAAACATAAAAAAATAAAAAATTTTAAACAAACTAAAACACTTCAAATATATAACTTAAAAATATATATAAACTTAAAACTTATAAGTTTTAACTCATAACTTATAAATTGAAAAACTAAAAAAATAAAAATTTTACAAACTAATAAACTTCAAATATAATTTATATAAGTTATAAAATTTCAAAACTTAAATAACTTTTAAGTTATAAAAACTTTTAAGTTATAAGTTATCACTTGAATATTAAGTTTGAAATTCGAAATGTAATTCAAAATTTAAGTTTTTTTTTAAAAAAAAATTTCCATTCCAGTAACCCGGTCCGGCCCATTCTGATCCGGTTCCAGTCCATACCGGCTTATATCGGAATGGGATGGGATACGGTTTTCATACCGGTGGTACTGATCCAGTCCATTTCGATACCGTCACCATTCCGGTACTAGTCATACCGGTCCGGTCTGGTACCGGTCTGTTCCGGTCTGGTCATCCCATTCTGGTCCGGTGAGCAGCCTTAGTCTTTGTGTAACAACCCAGAATTTGATTCAGCTTTTAAACTTAAAGTCTCTGAAATTCTTAACTTCCTAGAAATTACGGGTCCAAACCATGGACCGTAGTTTAAACCACGAGCCGTGAAATGGAGTCGTGGTTTAAGTCTACTGATCCAGTATCTGGTCTGAGAACCATGAGTTGGTTCTACGGACGGTGGTTCAGTCTACGGTCTGTCCTGTCCACTCGTAGAATCAGATCAGAGGGCTGCCAGTTTCTCTAGGAACCACGATTGGCTTCTATGCCCCATAATTTGAACTACGGACCGTCCTTCTAACTCGTAGAACTTGATCTGAGGTCTGCCAAACCCTCCAGGAACTACGAATTGGTCTACGGACCGTAGTTCAAACTACGATCCATTTTGTTGACTCGTAGAAATCCTTCTGCAGCATGATTTTAGAGCCAGGAACCACGAGTGAAAACCACGAGTCATGGTTCATTCTACGGCTCGTGGAATGCACCCGTGATTCCTGAAGCCAATTTTTTTTCCAGCTTTTCCTAATTTAAATCTCAGGGGTATTTTTATAATTACCCATTCTTTTAACTCTTAAGTGAGGTCTTTTTGACAATTTTTAGTAGGGTTTTATTCCCTAATAGCCTAAACTCTTCTCATTCTAAGAAATTCTATTCCAAAAGGAGAAAGAACTCCTTCAAGCTCCAAGTTCAAGCCTCCATTTCTTTTCATCTTAGATCAAACAAGTTTTAATAAGGTATGTGAGTATTCAATAAGGGATTCTCTTCACGCTTATGCCCAAAACCCATGATTTTTACTTTGATTTATGAAATTATGAAATTAGAGTTTTTACCCAATTTGGGAAAAACTTATGGGTTCAGTTTTAATGCATCAATTCATGATTTCTCATTACTTATCTATGATTTATTTGAAGTTCCTTAATTGATTTCAAGGCCCATACATTAAAGATGATTTCTAGCATGATTCAATTGAATTGCATAATTTCAAGTGAAAATTGACATGTTTAGATAACATGGCCTTATGTATTTTTGAAAGTGCATGCATAATTCTTCAAGTTATGAATTTAGAAAGAAAAATATGTTTTGAATTATGGCTATGCTAAGTTTCAAGAATTTTGAAGTATGAATTGCATGACATTAGATATGTCACTATGTTTTATGAAAAGGTTGGGCATCTAGATATGTCTACCTAAGCTATGTGAAATGCATGATATCAGATATACCCTTATGCTTTTCAAACAGATTTGGCATCAGATATGCCACAAGTATATTATGAGCTATATGTATGTTTTGAGAGTAGTATTTAGCACCGAGCGATGAGGATTCGATACCCAAGTTCAAAACTACGTTGACAGGGTAGGTTATGAATCGCCCTATGGTCTTATGAAAGTGGTTCCACATTTGATCATAGTGTCCTGTGCTTTAGCGGGCAGTAGGGCAGCTTTGCCAACTAGGGTTATATAGTTGGATTATGGTGTCCCATACTTTGGCAGGGTTCGGGGCAATTTTGCTAACTAGGGTTATATAGTTAGATTTTATATAGCTCACATGGTCTATTATCGGTTATAAGAAACTTCCGTATGAATGTTTTTTTAAGTCTTATGCTTTGATATCTCTTACCTTATGCTTAAATTATGATATTTCTTATGAATTCTGTTATTTTGCATGGATTCAATCTTAACTATGTTTTAAGTACGTTTTACTACATTTATGCATATCTCACATACTCGGTACATCCTATAGTACTGACGCATATTTGCACTGTATCCTCTTGATGATGCAGATTCAGGCTCTTTCCCTCTGGTTCGTGGCTAGACGTTGTCAGTCCTCTAGACTTGGTTGGTGAGTCCTCATTATTCGAGGACCATAGCTATGTTAGTTACTTTTATGTTCTTTCTTTAGATTTCCAAGTTAGTTAGGGTGTTGTCCCATTAACTCTTTATGACAGTTTAGAGGCTTTTAGACATAGAAAGTATTCGGGTCTCTCTTTCAGATTATGTTTCATTTTGACTTTTTCATTTATGGATTGGGTTGCCTAGTTTCCTATTTATGCTTACACTGTGTTTCTTATGAATATCTGAGTATGCTATGACCAAGGGTTAACTTGGAGAACTTGTGATCTTGGGTCCCCTGTTACGCCTAAGGGATAGTCTCGGGGCATGACAAACTTAGGCTCAGAGGTTCAAGAGTCCTAGGGTGTCTGAAAGCCGCATCGAGTATAGTCTCATTCATGTGTGTGAAGTGCACCACACTTATGAGGGAGAAGCTATGAGGTGTCTTAGGAAAAACTTTACTTCTTTCATTATCAATATCGTACGATAGAGTTTAACTTTATTACCCTTCTAATCTATTCTTTATGCATTTCAGATTATGCCTCCTCGCCGTGTGATGCCTCTCAAAGCCGCTCAAAATGTTGACCCTCAAATTTTGGACCCCGAGGTCACAATGCAGAGTTCAGGAATTTTATTCATATGCTAGCTCAGACTATGGCCGTTTAGGTCAATCAACAGGCTCTTATCCCCACCTACCCTCAAGGTGGAGTAGCGGCCCGAGTCTGAGATTTTATTCGCATGAACCTACCTGAGTTCTGGGGTTCAAAAGTTGGTGAGGATCCACAAAATTTCTTGGATGAGGTAAAGAAGATCTTTGAATTAATGCAAGTGGGTGGTGTTAATGGTATTGAGCTAGTTTTCTATCAACTCAAGGACGTGACTCATATTTGGTTCACTCAATGGAAAGATGCTAGGGTTAGGGATGTAGTCCCTATGACTTGGGAATGCTTTGAGAGGGCTTTTCTTGATCGGTTCTTCCTGAGGGAGTTGAGGCAAGCTAAGGTCGAAGAGTTCGTGAATTTGAGACAAGGTTCTATGTCGGTTCTGGAGTACGGATTGAAGTTCACCAAGCTTTCTAGGTATGCTCCTGCCATGGTGGCTGACCTGTGGGATGAGATGAGTAAGTACGTTTATGAAGTATCGAATTTGGTAAAGAAGGAGTGTAGGTCTGCGATGCTTTTGGGTGACATGGATATTTCTCGACTTATGATTCATGCCGATCAGATTGAGGGAGATAAGTTGAGGGAGATGGCAAGGGAAAACAAGATGGTTAGATCTGAGAGTTTAAGTTTTGGCCATCAGAGGTCTGAAGGCGTACATCTATCTTTGTTTCATAAGAAATCATCAGGGCCCATCCATTCATTAGCTAGTGCTCTTACCCAGGCTCCCAGGCCTCTCCATGATTTTCCTGGTTAAGGTTCAGGTTCACAGTCTCAGGGAAGTGTTGCCAAGGGGCCTTCCTACCCCATTTGTGGCAAGTGTGGGAGGAGTCATCCTGGTGAGTGTCTAGCCGGTTCAGGTAGTTGCTTCAGGTGTGGTCAGGCTGGACATTGGATTAGAGATTGCCCTTCAGCCAGGAAGAGACATGGAGGTGGTAGGACTCAGTCTGCCCTAGCAGCATCAGGAGGTCGGCCAACCAAGCAAGGCACTACTTTTAGTTCTGGTGGTCAGTGCCAGAACTGCCTTTACGCCATGTCCTCACGCCAGGACCAGGAGAGTTCACTGGACGTTGTTACTTGTATGTTGAAAGTCTTCTCTCTCGATATGTATGCTTTATTGGATCCGAGTGCCTCCTTATCTTTTGTGACCCCTTATGTTGCTTGCAAGTTCGAGATTAGTCCTGATCATCTCTTAGAACCCTTTTGTATTTCTACTCCTGTTAGTGAGTCAATCCTAGCCAAAAGTATCTACCGAAATTGCCCTATCTCATTCCTTTATAGAGTCACTTCAGCGGATCTAGTAGAGTTGGAAATGACTGATTTTGATGTTATTCTTGGTATGGATTGGTTGTATGCATGTTATGCCTCGGTTGATTGCCGTACTCGAGTTGTTAGTTTCAAGTTTCTAAATGAACCTATCTTAGAGTGGCAAGGTAGTCCTCCATCCTCAAAGAGTCATTTCATATCTTATCTTAAGGCTAGAAAGATGATTTCTAAGGGTTATATTTATCATATAGTTTGGGTTGTGGACACAGAGTCTGAAACCCCATATATCCAGTCAATTCCTTCTTTCTCTTCCTATACTGCTTCACCAATCTCCTTACAAGATGGATGACTTCTGTAGTTGAACGCTCCAGTATGAATTCAAACTGGTTCTCGAAAATGGACAGACCCTTCTCACCCTCATCTCCACCACCCTCTCCCAAACTTTCATAGTGTGACTTAGCAGTTTAATATACCTATAATTATTGCGATTATGAATGTTACCCTTGTTCTTGTACAATGAATTATTGTACTTCACCTCCATTCCTCGGGCATGTTCATAGTCTTAAAAACAACATTAAACAGTCTAGTAAGTCACTCTATACTTTCCCTGCCTGCGCTCTTCTAAAATTTCATCAAAATCTCTGCTGGCCCGATCGCTCTTCTTTTGTACATCCTACAAATAGCACTTTTAATCTCTTAAACCTTTATACACATACCATACTCAAAATCACGACGCTTGTCTGAGTGTTTCAAATCTCCTATCACGATGTCTTTATCCCTCTCATCGTTCAAAAGTTTATGAAAGTATGACTGTCATCTCCATCTAATTATGAGTACATCCTCCACCGGTACTTTATCATCCGTGTCCTTGATACACTTTATTTGATCCAGGTCACAGACCTTTCTCCCTCTCACCTTGGAAAGCCAGTACAATTTCTCATCTCTACCTTTACCCTCTAATTCTACGTACAAGCATTCAAAAATTGTCATTTTTGTCGCCTTAACTGCAAACTTTGTCTTCTTCCTTGCTATCTTATATCTTTCCCTATATATATGTCTGTTTTTCCTCCTCATTCTTATGACATTAATAATATCAATACTATTCTTATACTTATATACTCTATTTTGTATTATTTAAAAATTCTGCAACGCATATTATTTTTAATAAAATAAATTAAATTATCGATAAAAAATATACCAACATATATATATATATATATAATTAATTTCAATATTACAAATTTTAATGCTATTTGTCTTCAAGCCGGACTCCAAGTTGTTTTAACTGAAGTTGAAATGAACAACTCGTATTCGACAAGTTCCTTTTTTTTTTCTTTTCATGTTACTCCACTACTTTCCATGATAACTATAGTTTGTTTTTTAGCCTGTATTAAGTACTGTGCAAACGTCAGATGTAAAGACATGCCTGAGTGGATTCTACATGGATTCAGAAAAAGGAAGTACTTTTGACAGATGAATTGAAGGGCTGCTGCTTCTGAATTGGAGTAGTTACTTCCTTCAATGCAACACTAATTTTTTACTACTACAAGTAAGTTAATGCCATAGATCTGGTGGAAATTCAAAGAGATCATCATACCACAAAGTGAATTTATTGGGCCATACAGTTTGGAAGCCCAAATGATAAAACCATTTCAATTATTGTTACTTTGTCGTGGAAAAAGTACCAAATACCCTTTAAATAAGTGTACTTCCAACATTAAAGACTTGCACAATAATTCAAAGAGGCCTTTAAGATGCAAGTCACAATAATCTCTCGAATTTAACCAAATAAATTAAAAAATATATCTTTCGAATTGTTAATTCCAGCTCTCTCATTGGCGATTGGAATTTACAATTTAATTTTCAACACCTTAATTCTTGTTTTAATTTTGGAAAATTGATATGAATTTGTTTTGATACTCTTTGCTTCTATTTAATTGTTTGGTTGAATACAGAAAAAAATGGCCCTTAAACTTGTTGGATTTTGAAATTGCCATTAAATAACTAACTACACATTAATTATTATTGACGCCTTAATAAAGTGTTCAAATCCCTATCCAAAAGCTATTATCGGGAATGGAGGCGAAACACTACTCGTAACCTTGAAAAAACGAATGCAAAAACGTAGAGATACGACTAGCCGCTTCATAGATCATCTAGTATTAATCTGGGGACAAGTTCATGGTGAAAATTCCCAAGATTGTTGCAGAAGAATATTGGATCTCTAAGCATGTAGCATACAGAATCAATTTTCCATGTAAGTTTGCTTCAAGATCACATAAGGAGGATCAACATGCATGTGTGCAAGGTCAGCTGGTAGAAGCCACATTTAATTTGCTGGACTCCTAATGAAACAGACAACAACAACAACAACAACAACAACAACATACCCAGTGTATTCCCACATTGTGGGGTCTGGGGAGGGTAGAGTGTACGCAGACCATACCACTACCTCAGAGTGAGGTAGAGAGGCTGTTTCCGATAGACCCCCGGCTCAAGACAAAATAGTCTAAAAATAGGCTACAAAGGGCATATCAATGATACAGGATAAAAAAACAAGATAAAATTACAAGCGACGGTAGGAAGTAATACGCAGTAACAAACAACAGACAGACATAACAGAGCACTGCCACACAATACTACCACGAGGAATCCAAGAACAAGAAACTATAAGCGTAACACTACGGTTACTAGTCGGTACAATAAGGAAAAAAAAACACTCCTACCTACTAGCCTACCCCCCTTCTATCTACTACTTTTCTACCCTAATCCGCGTCCTCCACACCTTCCTATCTAGGGTCATGTCCTCGGTAAGCTGCAACTGCGCCATGTCATGTCGAATCACCTCTCCCCAATATTTTTTCGGTCTACCTCGTCCTCTCCTGTAACCATCCATGGCCAACCTCTCACACCTCCGCACTGGAGCATCCGTGCCTCTCCTCCTCACATGGCCGAACCATCTCAACCTCGCTTCCCGCATCTTATCTTCCACCGACGCCACACCCACCTTATCTCGGATATCCTCATTCCTAATCCTATCTCTCCTAGTATACCCGCACATCCATCGCAACATCCTAATCTCCGCCACCTTCATCTTTTGAATATGGGCGTTCTTCACTGGCCAACACTCCACTCCATACATCAAAGCTGGTCGGACCACCACTCTGTAGAATTTGCCTTTAAGTTTAATAGGCACCTTCTTATCGCACAAGACTCCAGATGCGAGCCTCCATTTCATCCACCCAACACCAATACGATGGGTGACATCCTCATCAATCTCTCCACTTCCTTGGATAACAGACCCAAGATACTTGAAACTCCCTTTCTTTTGGATGACCTGTGTATCCAGCTTCACTTCTACGTCATCATCCTGAGTCGCCTCACTGAACTTGCACTCCATCTATTCAGTCTTGGTCCTGCTCAACCTAAACCCCTTCGACTCGAGGGTCTGTCTCCAAACCTCCAACTTAGCATTAACTCCTCCGCGAGTCTCGTCCACCAAAACTACATCATCCGCAAATAACATGCACCATGGCACCTCACCTTGTATTTTCCGCGTCAATACATCCATTACCAAGGCAAATAGAAACGGGCTAAGGGTCGATCCCTGGTGCAACCCCATCAACACGGGGAAGTGCTCCGAATCTCCTCCCACAGTTCTAACGCGAGTCTTGGCCCTCTCATACATGTCCTTAATTGATCTGGTGTACGCCACGGGTACACCTCGAGCCTCCAAGCACCTCCAAAGGACCTCCCTAGGGACTTTATCATACGCCTTTTCTAGATCGATGAACACCATGTGCAGGTCCTTCTTCCTTTCCCTGTACTGCTCCACCAGTCTTCTAAGGAGATGAATAGCTTCTGTAGTCGAGCGTCCTGGCATAAAGCCGAACTGGTTCTCTGAAATAGGCACGATCTGTCTCAACCTCAACTCCACTACCCTCTCCCAGACCTTCATAGTTTGGCTTAGCAATTTGATACCCCTATAGTTGTTGCAACTCTGAATATCACCCTTGTTCTTGTACAAAGGAATCATCGTGCTCCATCTCCAAGCTTCAGGCATCTTTGCCGTTCTAAAAATACCATCAAACAACTCGGTTAGCCACTTCACACCTGTCTCACCCGAGCTTTTCCAAAAATCCACGGGAATCTCATCTGGCCCCGTCGCCCTACCCCTTCGCATCTTACGAATCGCAACCTTAACCTTTTCAACCTTTATACGGCTACAATAATCATAGTCCCGACGCCTCTCTGAGTGTGCCAAATCTCCCAGCTCAAAGCTTTTGTCCCCCTCTTCATTTAAGAGTCCATGGAAGTAAGACTGCCACCTCCTCCTAATGAGTACCTCGTCTACTAGTATTTTGCCATTTTCATCCTTGATGCACTTCACTAGGTCAAGGTCCTGGGTCCTCCTCTCTCTAGCCTTTGCTAACCTGTATAGCTTCTTATCCCCACCTTTATCCTCTAAAGCCGCGTATAAGCTTTCAAAGGCTGCCGTTTTAGCTGCCGTTACCGCTAACTTAGCCTCCTTCCTAGCTATCTTATACGCCTCCCTATTCCTACGCCTCTCCTCCTCATCCTTACTCTCTACCAACTTCGCATATGACCCCTTTTTGCCTCTACCTTTCCTTTTACTTCTCCGTTCCACCACCAGTCCCCTCGATGCTTGCCAGAACGACCTCTCGAGACGCCCAACACCTCTCTAGCCGTCTCCCTTATGCAACTAGCGGTCGTATCCCACATTTTATCCACATCCCCACTACTCCCCAAAGCCCCCCTAGTCAACAACTTTTCCCCTATTTCCCGTGCACTAGCCATAGTCAGGCTACCCCATTTAATCCTAGGCCGGTCATCCACAATCCTCTTCTTTTTCTCCTTCGTGATCTCTAAATCCATCACTAAGAGTCTATGTTGGGTCGACAGGTTCTCACTTGGGATAACCTTACAGTCTTTACAAAGACCTTTATCACCTGTCCTAAGGAGCAAAAAGTCTATCTGAGTCTTGGCCACCAAACTACGGAAGGTAACCAAGTGCTCCTCCTTCTTCGGGAAACTAGAGTTAGCTACTCTCAACCCAAAGGCTCTAGCGAAATCTAAGAGTGCGGCACCCCCTTCATTCCTATCCCCGAAACCAAAGCCTCCATGCACATCGTCATAACCCCTCGAAGATGCCCTGATGTGCCCATTGAAATCTCCTCCAATGAAGAGCTTCTCAGTATCAGGCAAACCTCCCACTACCTCGTCCAAAACCTCCCAAAAGCGTTTCTTCTCCTCCTCATCTAAGCCCGCTTGTGGTGCGTACGCACTAATAATGTTCAAAGTAGACCCTCCAAGGACTAACTTAATTGTCATCAACCTATCGTTGACCCTCCTAACCTCCACCACTTGCTCTCTCAACTCCTCATCCACTAGGATACCTACCCCATTCCTATTCCTCACACCTCCTGAGTACCACAACTTATACCCGTCTACCTCTCGCGCCTTAGTGCCCACCCATTTAGTCTCCTGGACACACGCTATGCTAATCCTCCTCTTCCTTAGGACCTTCACTAGCTCTATGGACTTTCCGGATAAAGTCCTATGTTCCAAGACCCTATTCTCAACCTAGATGCTCCCTTAACCCCCTTACCTCTCCTTCCCCTCGCCCCCGGCCCCGGCCCCACCCCCGGCCCCGCCCCCAAACCCGAGTGCGACCGATGACATGACCCTACTCGACCATCATTCACCAAAGCCACTAAAACGTGTGCTATAATCAAGGATAAACCAACTCCACCCACTACTTTATACTAAACAACTATATGACAAGAAAAGCAAAATAAGGTACAAGAGACCGGTACTAAAATTCCTAAACACGATATAGAGCCAATAATTTGCTTTCCGAATACACTACACGTCAAAATCAATATAAAATTTAAAAATTCTAACAAAACTAGACAACGAGTGTTAAGCAATGGCAGAAATGTCAACCTAGATAGGCTATCAAGAATGCAATAAAAAACTGAGAACGGAAATAAAGGCTAGGGATAGAAGTCACCGGGGTCAAGCTGTGAGGAGAGAAGGACGGTCTGCTTGCTAAAGTGGTTGGATTCCGGCAAGGTGGGGTGTCGAAAATGGTCGCCGAAAACTTCTTGTTCGCCGGAATCTTGGTGGTCGTCGGAAGCTCGGTGGATGCCGAAAATTGAACCGGATCTGATGTTGCAAAGGACCTGCAAAGAGAAGATATACAAGAAACACAAAGAAAATAGAGAGAGCAAGATCAAGAACCGGATCTGGCCGGAGTAGATCTAGCCGGAGCAGATCTGACCGCTGTCCAGCTAGAGAGAGGGGCGGCGCAGTTGGCCGGAAAATCAGTTCCGCCGCCGCTTGCTTGATCGAACAGATTCGCCGCCGGTGAAGACAACTAACAACTCCGGTCGATGACCGGTGAAGACAGCTATTCGCCGCCGGTGAAGACAATGCAGAGGATGTTAATTGGAATTCCTGCCTATATATCTTGCAATGGAATTAGTGGGGTAGAATGTCATGGGCTACTTTCTAGTCTAGTCGTGTTTCCCACTTCCTGGCATTGCAGGAAGCCTTCCAGCACCTACTTCCATAGATTGCATCTAGCCTTGCCAGCACCAAGGTACTGACAAGTGCCACCGAGCCTGCTAGTTTTTGTCCAAATCATGTATTTATTTTAATTTTTTTTATTGAATATATACAACTTATTAATTTAGGATTCATTAATTTAAGAATACTAAAATTCAAAACTCATAAGCTTCAAATTCTACTCTACTTTGATAATAGTAGCGTCCCTACATACACGTTCAACAACCATGCACAGAATAAGCCTCGCTCCTCCAACTAGTCCCGTTTGAGACTCCAACTTGCACGATACTCCACAAATTATTAATTTCCACTGTCTAGATCTTACGTCCCTTTTCATCAAAATAGCTTAGGTTTGTTATTGTGTTTAATTTTCTAGCCAATTTTACTCCACACTTTTGGTTTTTCATTTTTAGGCATCTATGGGGTTGGGATGAATGTCAAAGTCTTGAAGCAAGTAATTATCTTTTCTAGTGGCAAGCAACTTTAGTTTTACTTTCTAAAGATATAATATGGGAGTGTGGTGGGGGGTTGAATGTCAAGACTTGGAGGAGTAATTAACAAGCTTAAGTGGCAATTTAATTTTACTATACACCTTAATCAACTTACATTTAGTTTTTAATGACTCCTTTTTTCAGTTTAGCATATCTTGGTGGAAAGTAAGCCAAGAGCACGGTCGCTTTACCTCACATTGCCTTTCCAAGCGTGGCATCATGGTCAATAGTTGAATCAAGGTGAAGTATTACCTTAGTGCTGAAGAAGACAATTCGAGACAGCCTACATGATCAATTTTTAACAACAGTTGATAGTGATAGATCACAAGTACTTGGAATAGGAAATAAGCACCCAACATTTTGATCTCAAATATTTAACAAATTCAATATGTTAAATTTGTCCAGAATTGTGATTAATTTTCTTTTAGTCGCAACTTGTAGCTTGTAATTCACATTTAGAAGTACAATTTTACAATTTCTGCTACTTTTGATCTATTTTCTAGAGTCAAATGCAATCTTTTGAGGTACAACTTCTAATGTTAAGTCTATTATTTTTGGTATCAGTGCAACATTTTATGCTGCAACTTCTAGAATTTGATGGAATTTTTCTACTATTTTTGATTATTTTTCACAGTATCCCTCAGATTTAGCAGATAGTGTTAGTTAAAATAATGGCTTAATACATAACTAGCTTTTTAAACTTGTCAAAATTTTTCATTTAGATACTCAAACAAAATCATGTTTCAATTGAACACCTCAACTCGTAATAAAGTGTTTCAATTATACACTTTTCTTTTTGCGTGTGTTCTCATTCATCTATTAGGTAGCTAATTTAACCACATAATATATGTCATTTTATTTCATTATATGCAGTCTCCTCAATAAGCCATAAAATCTCAGATATTTTTATACTTGAGATTGATGTGCATAATAAAATGAGATGACATGTTTTATTAGATTAAAATAACTATTTAATAGACGAATAAAAACACGTGCATAAGTTTTTTTAAAATCTGAATCAAAAGTGTCTAATTGAAATATTTTATTAGGAGTACAAGTGTTCAATTGAAACAAGGCCTAGTTCGAGTATCTAAATGGAATATTCTGACAAATTTAAGGGGTAAGCTATGTATTAAGCCTAAAATAATTAACGAAAATCAAAGTGCTCACTAATGCTAAATTTAAGATTTAAAGCTGCTCTAAAAAATATTTAAGGGACTATTTTAAATTTACCTTAAACATAAGAGAATATTTTTGTCATTTTCTCATATTTCATATCACCGCCTAAATACATGAAAAATTGACTAAAGTATCAAAAACACACCTAAACTATCCTCTTTTATTGAGTTTCATACCTAAATTATTGCAAGTGTGAGTTTCATACCTAAAATATCACTCATTAGTTTGAAAAATACACCTCAACTAATATGTGATGGTGTGTGTACTATACTCTCTATTTTATTTTAAAAATTCTGTCATGTGGCACTTCACGTGATTTTTTTTTCCAGCTTGACAAAAATTAAATAAATTATTAGTATTAGATTAAAAATTAAAATATTCACCGTGTTGAGAAATGATGAAGAAGAAAGGGAGAGTTTAGGGTAAAATCATTTGAAATATTTTTTTAAAAATGACGTGTCAACTAAAAAAATAAAAAATATGTCACATCATCAGAATATTTAATGACTGCGCCTAAATGTGTTTGTATACAAACACTTGGTCCAATCAACGTTGAAGTGTGTTTCTCAAACTAATGAGTGATAGTTTAGGTATGAAATCACGCTTTCAATAGTTTAGGTATGAAACTCAAAAAAAATAATGTATTTTTGATACTTCACTCTAAAAAATTTAACACTAAACTTACAAACCAATTTTTTAGACCTACATATACTTTGCCAATATTTTATTTTAAAACGTGAAATCTCAGGATAACAAAGAGTTTTAAGTCATTCACTAACAGAATTGCCTTAATAAGAACTCACAAAGAAATGCTAAGTGAATGGACTATGAAAGTAAAGATAATATATTGACCAAGCGAGAATTGATCATCTCTAACTATGAAAGAATCAATCAGAATGTGGGCTTTTTGGTCAGTGCCCCTTGGCCAACTAAACTCCAAGACCTGATGTGTATTATTTGCTGATTAGGAAAAAAACTCATATATACTATATTAGATATAATATTATAATTCATATCAATAAATTCTAGTTTTCAATATCTATCATAAGTTTTCTAACAAAACTTATCAACTTAATAAATCCGAAAAAAAGAAGAAAAAACGAAAAAAAAATTAAATCATGTACAACAAAATCCCTAAAAAAAGGTTGAAGGATATGAATCAGCCCAAAAATCTCTCATATATCTTTAAATCAACATATCTCTTTTCTTCTATATCTCCTATATCTAATTCTCTTATTTTACTCCTTTCTATTATTACTTTAGTTGATATTAACTTTTATACTTAATTAGATTTAAAAATTATCAAATTACCAGGTCATAGATATTAAATTGTATATCGATTTCATACATTGAAAGTTGAGAATATGAAAAATTATTTTGTGTATGCAATTAATATACAATCTGGTGGTATAATGTTTCATACATATAAGTTCTATACCAAATATATATATCGAGACATCATGAAAATAATTACATTTTATGTATGTAATTGGTCTAAAAATTATTTTCAATGTATGTATACTATAGTCATTAAATTAATCAATGGATATTAGAATAGAGCGTCTTAGATAATACTACACAAAAATTAAATTATATACTTAAAATTATTCATTTTGATTTAATTTATTATAATCTATAATGAATTTTAGGAGAGAGAAGAAAACTATTTACGAATTGCAGAGAAAAAAGATTTAGTTGAATAATGATAATTGTAAATCCCTAAATTTAAGCCTACTAAATTAACTAAAAAATAAAATTCGGATAAATAAAGAAATAGGACTAAGAGAGAAGAAAGATTTTATTTTGTAATTATCTTTCTTAATTACAATGAGTTATTTAGTGGGTTGCAGTCCAATTTATTCCTTAATTAAGTAGCATTAAAAAAATTATAATTAAATACAATAAAGAAAATAATAACTAATTTTTAAATTCTAGTATAACTTGTAACTAAAAAGGTATTTTAGTAATTAGGAAAAAGATGATGTATTTAGTGTAATAAATAATCTTAAAATATTATCTAGAATAATTTTCTCTTGCTCATTTATCCAAATCTATATAGGTCTTTTTTTAAAAAAAAAAATCAAAAACCCAAGTGGATTAATTTTATCAAGCAAAATCTATAATTACATTTACAAGTAAAAGGCTCAAGTCAGATGGCTTGTACCAAAGCAGAAGAAAGATAATAAAAAAGCTCAAAAACGGTCCCAAAAAACATATAGGAAACAAAGAAACCCGAGAGAAAAAACAAGAAGCCCCAAATCTCGACTTCAAAATTGCCGACTGAACTTCCTTCGTCGCCGCATCTAAGCAAACCTCAAGATCATCGGTGTTCGAAATTCAGGTAACAAGATTGATAGTGACGAGCTGAAGCTTATTTTCCACTTTTAGCTTTAACCTAACCTTTCCCATTTGTGATGCAGGTGTGCCGCTTCCATTTTCTGAGCTAGGGTTGATGCATCTCAGACACCTCAAAATTCTCACAAGATGCTATGTCATCAAGATTCAACGAAAAAAACACTTCTGGTTCAACTTTTAAGAAGCTTGGACCTCCATTTTCTACATGTGAGGTAGAATGTAGCTAACACCTTACTTAGCCAAAATAGATCTGATCAGCTCGTCTATTAAATCCCTCCTAATAGTTTGAGTCTTTAAAGAAGAGTTGTACCACACATCAAATAGTATTTTATTAGAAAAGTTGATAGATCTATCAGTCAATAAGGTGTTATAGAAAAAATAGTGTAATATGGCCTCTATTGTGAAAATTAACGAATTACTGTTGTTGCATTATTGTCTTTCTGAAGTACTTTAATGTTGTGATGTTAGTAGCTGTGAATCCGTGTAGCTCTTATGTGTTGTAAATTTGTTGAATGCTACTGCCTCTCTTGTGATATTTTGTCTGATTATGGTATTTTGAGCTTTTCTTATTCTTAGACTTAGGATTTCTTCTTTGTCCATGTTTATGATTCTTTTTTCTTCTATGGGTACCTCCTGGTATGTTGTATAAAAAATTGTACTTGCAAAATTAAAAGCTAAGTTAGTGAAATAATCTGCTAGTTGGTTTCCTTCTCTGAGCACATACACCACACTGACATAGCTCTCTCTCCTGAATATGTTAATCGATCTCCTGAACAATCATAGAAATTCCCCAAGGAATATCACATACACCATCTAAGATATTCTTCATAGCTAGTGAATATGTTTCTATAGTCAAATAGGATAAGATTATTATTGATGCAATATACCAGTCAATCTTTGATAGCCAATATCTATGCTATTATGATAGAACCATCCTGCATCCCCCTAGCCGAGGCAACCTTCAAATCTCCATTCATGTCTCTAACACAGAATCCAATGGAACTGAGCCTTGGGTTGCCTTTGGAGGCTCCATTTGTGTTGCATTTATAACTATTGTGATCTGGTTTCCTCTAATGCACCACTTTGCATTCAATCTTAGAAATATACCCCTCAAAGAATTGAACTACCAAAGGCCACTTCTTAGGTATATTTTAAAGGCATGAGTATAGATGTTTAGCAAGCAAGTAAATATTTTTTCAATTTCAAATAACACTTTTGAGAATGACATGCTTTTCTCATGAATAATGGTGTTTCTCCTTTTCTAAATCTGCCAAAGGATGAATGTAGGAATAGCTCTGTAGATGTCAAACAACATTCCACCATATATGGATAGTCTAATTTAGATATAGAAAGGATCCTTACAACCCTTGATACACTCAAATTACACCTTCAAAAAGATATAAAGAGGTCGTTGTTAAATATAGAATCCAACGAGGTTGAGCTTAAATTCAATAAAGAATAAGACAAGAAATTGATCACAAGTGCAATTCAAGCTGGTAATCGATTTTCTACAAGGGGCTATGCAGTAAAAATAAAAATAAATTTAATTTGTGACTGATGATTTGGTGAATTATTGTTTGTTTTCAAGAGTTTAGACAAGACTAGTGTTGTGTCTCCCAAGATTTCATAAATTCAATAGGTCTATTTCTTATCAAGATTTAGTCTAGCACTTTAAATGTAAAACTGACAATTATAGAGTTCACCTAATGTCTTTCGACCCAATTAGATGAATTTTTTCCCTAAGTTCTTCTGGCACGTGGGTATTTATTGATTTACCTTCATCATACATTCTGGGTTGGCTCTTCTTGTGGCAACACGAGTCATTAGATTAGGGTTGATAGTCTCAA
Organism: Jaltomata sinuosa; assembly: GCA_003996215.1. NCBI lineage: Eukaryota > Viridiplantae > Streptophyta > Magnoliopsida > Solanales > Solanaceae > Jaltomata > Jaltomata sinuosa. The sequence continues at coordinate 134,048 of QJPP01003805.1, read as the reverse complement.
ATATCCATTACTAGTTCTTTTTTCTAGTCTCTACCTCTTTTGTCAAGCAAGTTTAGACTATAGGAGAGTTCTGATATTTTCAACCGTCAAAAAATATTCAAAACAAAAGAACAAGCAATAAATGGGTAAATACTATCCTAAATCACTATTTTAGTAGATCCGTATTTTGTTATTCCATTATGGTTCCCATAATCCAAGTTATGAAGTTTAGATGTTCATGACAATGATAATCATATTAAAAAAACAACAATATTGAGACGACATAAACTTACAAAGATTTCTAAAAGAACTGGAGAATTTTATTGACAAAATCAAAGGAATACTTTGAACTTGGAGAATACTATGATCTTCCCCCTCAAAATAGTCTAAAAACTGATAAGATAATGTGTTTAGAACCCTAGGGGTGCCTTTTAAAGGCCCACAAAATAGAGTAAAAATATTACAAAATTGCCACCACGTGAATTTGTGCGACTGCACAACTGGGTGCATCTACCAATGTGTGGTCTGCACATTATGAACTTCGGCCGCATAATTTCCTCGAGCTTTTTCTTCAAATTCTACTCTGTCTCTTTGTGTGATGCTACCGTATGGCCGCATTTCCGAAACACGGCCCGCACTTTGGCTTCAGGAGTTCACACTTCAGTCATCTTTTCAAGTGGACTCTCCATCAGTTTCTATGATACTTTTACCTCTTATGCGGGTCATACACTAGTTGTGCGGCCGCACTTCGAGTCTCTTCTCATATTTCATTTGACTTTTGCTCCTTCTTTATATATTCTTCTCCTCGTTGTGATTTCTTGGGCTCATAACCTAAAGTCAAATAATACAATATTAAATCTAATTTAAACATGTATTGAGGACTCTAAGTCTATGAAAATGGCATCAAATGAGCCGTAAGTTCACGACTCATCAACATCCCCAACTTAAACCTATTGCTTGTCCTCAAGCAACTAAAACTATACTACGGATATGTTAACAGAACAGTAGTGACTACGGTTGGTACTTCTTGCGAGCTTACAATCATGCAACCTATACCTCTATTTTCCCTTTAACTCAACACAAGATCGAGGTACCCCAAATAGTTAAACAATCATTGGTGGAATGCAGGCCTCAGACAATGACTAGCCATTACTAGGCAATGGGTGTGCTCAAATGCATTAATTAAAGACTTCATACATGCAGTAACATGCAATTTATATGCCTCACAATATAAAAACATCCACACACTCGAGCATGAACTTCGATAAGTACACGGGATGATAGTAAACACTCACTCTTAAAATAAAATTCAAGTATTGCAAGTGCCATGCCCACAGGCTTGCCCTTATTTTAAGTCATCATTATTCAAGGGTAGTTCTATTGAGAATATCAAAGGACTTTGTATATTTGTAGTGTAGGCTGGGGGATGGTAGGATATTCATTTGGGATCAAGTGACTTTTTCCGCCTTAAGTGCTACATATATTCTTTTACTTCTCTAATTTTTTGCTCACTTCTCTCGCCTCTTTTCCTAGGCGTCTCATTCTCTCTTTTATTCATCATCCTTCCTTATTTGTTCTATTCATACTGTATCATATTTATATAAATAATTTTTTTGTATGACTTCTACACCACACTTCTTTTTTCATTTCCGTTAAGAGTGCCACCCCTAACTTAGGCGTTTAGCCTAAGTTGTCTCTTAAGAAGGGATTGATTCAAAAGAGGGAATTTCTTCAAAAAGGGTTTTGACTTGTAATGCATTCATCAAGAATAAAGTTACAGGCACAAGAGGGAGAAATAAAATTACACAACTCTCAGGCAGGCAAAAAAAATTAAAGAGTTTACGCGAAAGGTTGACTCTCTGTTCAAGGCCTAAGATCATTTGCTCAACTTCACATCCCATATCATTTCCTCAACTTCACATCCTGTAACGAATGGGTTCGTCATTATTGGTAAACTTTTCGTGCCAAGTTTCGAGTTAGAAAATATTCGGATTTGGGAGTTGGAAATTCTGGGCTAGGCTAGTCTCGGACGATTTATAAGCAAGGTATGGTCTAGGGCAATTCGGGTAAGGATTGAATAATGTATCTTGTAGTGAGCTAGTTTTTCTGTTAGCTAAGATATTGAGGAGTTCAGAGGACTTTTTGGAAGTAAATTTGAGAAAGTACAACTCCCGGTATCGAGGTTGATGTGAAGGAATTATTCTGGAACGTCAGGATTTAAAAGTGTGTTGTAAAATGAGCACTTCTGGGGTATTTTACAACTTTCTATCCCGTGTCAACTGCCATAGAGGTTGACACAGTGCAGTAGCGACCACCGCTATAGCGGAATAATTTTCGTTATAGCGGAAGTCAACTTTGGTCAGCACCGCCATAACGGTCGGTTGCGCTATAGCGACGGTGCTATAGTGGTGTACGGACTGCTATAGCAGACTGAGACATGATTTAATGCAGAAACTTCCCCAAAATGTTCAATTTTCATCAAGAATGTTTTGGAGAAGGGCAAGGACGATTTTGGGCGAACCTTGCTCGTTTTTCACCATTTTTTGTCCCAAAAGTAAGAATTCCACTCCCCTAACGTAATACTATCTTTCCTATGTTGTAGAATTGCTAGTTTGGACTTGGGAGGAAGGCTTGGATTGACCTAGGAATGGTAGAATCCGAGGAAAAAAGGGATTCTAGGGCGTAAAAGTTCTTGGGTATTGAATATTCTTGTTGGGTTATGATCAATTAGCCATAATTCTCTAAATGTATCCTTAAAAATGATAGACTTAGGTGAATTGATGGTGGAAAAACCTGAGAATGGGTAGAATAATTATAGTTTGGCTTGGGGATTGGAATTTTACATAATCCGGGTAATTAGTAGGCCATGTAGACTGATTTTAGTATCTTGTAATTATTTTTAGACCAAAAGCAAGCACAGGCTTCAGAACACGGGAAGACTCCAGTCCAGTAGAGCTTTGTGTAATTCGAGGTAGGTGATGGTTATTGTTTTCCAATGTGCAATATGTGTTCATATACTATCACTTAGTATTGGGTGAGTTTGAATGCTTAGGGAACGAGATTATGAATGTCTACTTATCCGGTTATCAGTCTTGTGAAATGAACTTGTTTTGTTACTTGTTGGTTTACAAGTATGCTTTTGTTCATTGTTTATTGATTGATTGTATTTTGTGTGACATTCAGTGGGCTCGGGTACCACGCCTGGTACAGGTTACATATTGGTTGGCTTGGGTACCACGCCTGGTACGAGATACTTATCGGTTGGCTCATATACCACGCTTGGTACGAAATTAATAATGGTTGTCTTGGGTACCATGCCTGGTACAGGTTTGATTTACTTGCATTGATTGTATTCTTTTGATGGTTCCTTGAGTGGACTGGGTTGTATTCTTGAATTGTGATTTCTGCATATGGTCCATGAGAGGTCGGGTGATTATACTTAAATGTGAGGTTGGTCTTAGTGTAGACCGAGATTGCATGTTGAAAGCATAGGTGGTGTCCTAGGGATCCTTGGTGGGTATGAGTTGTGTGAAAAGGACATATGTTTATTGTCATTGGTTTGTCATTGGTTGTTAATTGGTTACATGTGGTCGATAAGTTAAGGAAGAAACTTGTAGTCTAGTTATATTGTTGACTTGTTACATGTTTACTTCGCTTTACTCAGCTTTGGTTTACTATTCATATCTTGTTTATTAGAGCTGGCCGATGATCCTACCAGTACATGATGGTTGTGTACTGATTCTGCACTTGCCTTTCTTTTTGTGAGTATAAGACATCTTTCGACGGCTGACACGCGACCTCACTTGTAGATTCGGCGAATTCAGAATTCAAGGGTGAGATGTTCTTTCGGGCTACCTTATTTTTGTCCATGACTATGTTATAGCCCACTTGTTCCGTGCTTAAACTCTATTTTGCTTTTAGGGTTGCATCTCCGTACTCTTGACGATTGGTAGAATATTTTGGTACGGTGACTTTCAAGTTCTAGGGAGGTTTTTCTCAGATTCTTATTTTTTTAGTTTTTGTGATTGTGAAAGTTAGTTTCTTTTATGCAAACTAGTTTTGAGCTGTTAGATTCCACTAAGTGTTAGGTTTTTAACTGGTTCGCTCACCCGAAGGTTAGGTGGGTGCCAGTCATGGCGAGTTAGATCGTGATAAAGATGGTATCAGAGCCCTAGGTTCGTTGATCTCGTCGTACAAAATGAGTTTAGTAGTCTTGCGGAATGGTACGGAGACGTCTGTACTTTTTTTGAGAGGCTATATGACGTTAGGAAAACTGTCTCTTCTTTCTTCTTTCGTGCTATAACTTGATTCCAATTGGTACCTGGTGATACAAATTGGTATCTAACTCCTTTCACTCTTTGTCCGCAGATGGTTAATACGAGAAACAATGGAGCGAGAGCAGCGGTCTCTGCAGCAGGCTCAGCAGCCAGAGGAAGGGGCAGGGGCAGGGGCAGAGGTAGAGGCAGAAAAAGGGCATCACCTACCAGGGGTGAAGATCAAGCCGCTGCAGGTGCATGAGAGGCGACCCCTCCCCCACTCCAGGATCATGTTGAGAAAGAAGTAGAGGTTGTTGTCGAGGAGGGCGCGGAACTGAAGGAGGCGACACTGACTGGAGATGCATGCCTTCCCCTTATAATGCCTGAAGCTTTTCAGCAGGTATGGAGCTTCCTGAGTGGACTGGTTGGTGCGGGAACCACCCCCAGGGGTAATGCAGATCAGGTTTCGGGCACCCAGCCAACGGTTGCAATTCTCCTAGGATAGATACGGCATCGGGTACTGATGAGTTCTTCCGTCCAATGCTAGGACCAGTTATGACAGAGAATGAGCATGAGATGCTGACAAAGTTTCTGAAAGTGAAACCTCCTACGTTTCAGGGTACTAAGAAGGAAGATGCTTATGAATTTATCTTGGACTATTATGAGAGGCTGTGCAAGCTAGGCATTGTGCAACATCATGGGGTTGAGTTCGTCACTTTTCAGCTGCAGGCTGATGTTAAGCAATAGTGGAGGTCTCATGTGGAATGTCGGTCATCTGGTTTGCCTCCACTAACTTGGATGAAGTTTCATGCTCTCTTCTTAGAGAAGTATTGTTGACACCTAATATTTGCCCTCCACGTTATAAATTAATTTTGAGCTTTTTTAGTTTTAAACGATTTTGAAATAACTATTTTGTAAAAGTAAAATGTTTTCAAAATCAATTTTTATAATAGTTTTTAAGTAAAGATCTATACTTTCTGTATTTAATTATATGAAATTATATAGATTTTACTTAAGAAATTATTTTGGGAATTGTTGTCATGAGAAAATCGTGTTTTAATTGAAAAATACTCTGTTTTCCTCAAATCGATCTAAAATTGAAAGATTAATCGAGTAATCAAGTGTCATCATTTTAAACAAAATAATTATGCTTTAAACAGAATAATTATTTCACTTCATTTAAATCAAAGAAGCTCAAATATTTAATTCGGATAAATTTGTCTATTTCAATTTTAGCCTAAAGTTCTTGAATTATTTCAATATTGGCCGAATTTCACTAATTTATTTCAATTGGCTACCTTCGTAATTAAATTGGCCACATTTACAAGAAATGTGGCCATTCTATAAATTCCCCCCTCACCCTTTTGTTTTCAGCCAACAAATTTTGCCCAAAACCTCAAGCCCAATTTCCTATTCGACCCGCTCCGGTCCAGCCCAACACCCATCACCCTTATACTCCTCTTTCTCCTTCACTTCCCAACAGATAACCAAACAACCCCTTTACTCCTCTCTCTCTCTTCGCCTCTTCCACAGACGATAACAACAACACCCAGATGAACCATCCGTTAAACAGTACTCAAACGACAACCATAACCCCTCAAAACGACTCCAAATCCTCAAAGAATCGTTACCCCTCCATCTATTTCCTCTCATCCTCGTCTCCTAGTACGAAGTAGTGAGCTGTCCAGGTTTTAGAAGAACCCAGAAGCTCACAGTGGCGTATTAATGTTCTCCCTCAGAAAATCGCGGCGGATTCCTCTCAAAATCATTGGTAAATAATTGAAATCATACCTCCAGGTACCGACGTGTCTTCATCAAGTGGTTTTGGGCTTTTGATTTTCAAATTCCCAGTTCTTATCCAAAACTCCCACTCGTTCCCCCCCTCTCCCCGAATTTCCATCCGTTGGAACCCTAGAATCCCCCTATATAAACCCTCTACTCTCCACCATAGAAAGTGAGTTTTTGGGTAGAAAAAATCTTGGAGAGTCTTTTTATCTGATTTTTAGGAAAACCTAAGAATTCAAGCTGAAACAAAGCAAGAAATACTATTGTCTTTGAAGTTTTGCTGGGTATGTTTGTTGCATTTCAAAAAGGGGAAGTTCGAGTCCGTCGGAAAGTCGCTAACATATCAACTCATTGTTCCAGTCGCTGCACCAAGGAAGGTAAAATCTCATCTTTCTATATTTTCTTATTATGCTCTGAATTTGGACACTGTAATGAAAATTCCTATGTTCTTATGATTTCGAAACTCCTGGGCTGGTCTTGTTTGAATTGGTTATATTGTTATGATGAGAAATTAGGGGTGAGTTTAGAGTCTTCTATTCGAATTGAAATTGTTGTGCGTATTGATTATTTTGTATGATATAGAGCTAAGGTTTTTCTTAAAAGGTTCTTTGGTTTATGACACCAAATCAGAATCTATTATGGAAGAAAGAGCATAGAGGATTACTTCCTCGTCTTCCTCCAATCCTTCAATCCAACAGATGAATAAAGCTTTCATTATGGTTCCATTTCATCAACCAATTTTGCTCTTTAAAAGCTCCAAATTAGCATGGTTGTGACTGGTTTTGTTTGTTCCCTTTCGTTCCTTTGCTGATTTTGTTATTAAACTGTTGAATATTGGATTGAACTTCAAGTGTCTCCTTAGTTCATCATACTAAGAAAGACTCTTGAAAGAAGAATTAAAGTATAAGGAAGTTTCTCCATAGCTCATCTTCATTAGGATTATTTCCTCTTAACTAATTTGCTTTATCTCCAATGCTACCGAATCCTTAGAATATGGGTTTTTGATCAAGTGGTGTTTCCATATATTTGCTTGAGTTCTATTTGTGGGTTCGTAATAGAAAAAGAATGGGAGCTTGTCGAGAAAAGACCTTGAACAAGTCAGTTCAGTTTTCTTTAGGTGCTCCTAGGCTCGATACACTTGTGATATCCTTTAATATTTTTTTTTGTTTTGTGTGTGTTTTGGTTCTTGTCATGATAAAGTTGCCTTTGTTTGATTAAGTTCTTGATATGTGACCTTAACCAAGTGAATGAAAGCTTTGATCTAATAATGCTATGAACTGATTAAAAACTCCCTTTGTGGTAGAAACATTAGTTTCACTCGGCATGTCCCGTAGTAAAATGATTGTACTGATCCAGTAGTAAAACTTTTTTTTTCCTTTCTTTCCTGTTACTCCATTATTCTGATGAATAATTGGTTCTAGCTGGTATACGAAGCATGATCATTTATGAATAGGTTGTTATGTTTCTCCTTTTTTTTCATTTTTCTCTCATGAACAAATCCATGCTAGTCTCCTATTAAGATATTTTCCCTCAACTTTTCTCATCCATATGGTTATTGAATGTAAGCTAATTTAATTTAGCATGTTATGAAATTCCTGATAGTAAAGTGTTATGAACATTCAAGAATAGGATCTTCCAAGATAAATCTACTTGCTTCTTTTAAGGGCATGATTTTCTTTCCTCTTATTGTTCTTTATCTTTGGCGTTCGAGTTGGTTGATAGGAATAGATCGATTAGAATGGATTAATTAAGCATACTTTTCTTTTCACCGTTCTGTTTCCCCATTTCTACAGGAGGCAGTCCTTTCCCCATCCTATTTGTTTTAGTTTAAAGGATTCTTAATTCTTTAATGATGTTAAGTGTTTCTTTATGAAACAAGAATGTTCCAGTAGTTGGGATGACATTGTATACAGTTAATAAGCCCATTCGAATTCGTTAATTTGATCATTGCCATATGTTGATTTTAATATTTTAAGCTTATAGTGGTGTTAAATAAGTATGCCAATCTTTTTCTTATGTTTTCTTTGCATGAACACCTCCTTCATCGAGTCCACTCGGACTCCCCCATCCTTGCATCTCCATTGGGGCTAAGCCAAATTTCTCGAGTCAAGTCCATGAAGGACCAATATACAGTAGTATACTAGTAAAGGAGCCGATATACAAGTCTTGGGAGCGGAAAAGTACGAAATATACAGCTGATATGCAGCAGTATACTCAGCTGGTATACAAGTGAAGAATACACTCAAAGTCCCTAAATCAGCCTAGTCCAAATCTGAACAGATTTGAAATTGGCTGAGAAGCCCATTTCCTCTTTCTCTCTTCTCTTATTTAATTACTTTGTAATTTATCTTGACTAGTTATACTAACTTTAAATTAATTAATCTAAATAGATCCCCTAAGTGACGTTATTTTTTTATTATAGTTTTTATTGGGTTTATTCAATCTCGTAACATAAGTTGGTTTTGGTTAAATTGGTCTTTATGTTAATCTTCCTAGCAACGATTTAAAAAAAAATAAAGAGTGCTTTATTTTTCCCATTTTTGTGTTAGTTTAGAACCAAAATAATCCTTGAATATTTTATACATGTTCATCGATTTTTCAAGTTAGTTTTTAAAATTTCATTGGTTATTAGTTCTTTTAAATTAATGCATCTTTCTTGTAAAAAAATTTCACTCAAAAGAGGCTTCTTTTAAAATTATTTTCTCTTATGATCATTTTTCCTCAAATAATCATTGTTTTAAATAAATTTGCAACTTTATTTACTTTTCACTCTTAATCGGAAAAGATAAAAGTTGTTCAAACTTTTCTTCAAAACATAGTGTCTCCTTTTCTAGTAATTTTTCAAGCTACTTTAACTTGATGAAAATGAATTACGTCTTTATTTGAAATCATGCCATTTTCATGTCTTTTAATATTTTTTTAAACAAACTTTTTCAGAAATTAGTCATTTTCATTTAAGTTAGTCAAATTGTTTTGGTCAACCGTTTTAAAACGGACGTTCTTAAGTGTCTTAAGACCCTTCTTAAGACGTCACTTGAACCCTTACTCATTTTTCTAAATTTTAAAGATTTATTTATATTTTTAAGTCTTTGAAATTATTCTTTTAAGTTTTCTTAATTTCTTTATAAAATTTAAGTGGGAACTCTATTTGTTTTAAAATTATTTTACAACTTCTTTTAAGTTCTGAAATGTTTTAAAAGTCAAAAACTATTTTATTTTCTTATTTTGTGAAAACAAATAGTAAAATTCTGAAAAAGGGATAAAACAGAAATGACGACTCTGCTGGGGATTTATTTAGGTTTTAATAAAAAATTTAAACTATTTGACTAACTATTAGGATTGTAATAATTAGTAACTTTATTGCTTTCCTTACTTGTTTACTTTTCGCAATTATAAACTGTTGATGGCATCTTCCGCCTCTCTTGGCAAAAACATTAGATTGCATTAGGGGTAAAAAGGCAATTATGTAAGTATTTGTAATTGTTCTTCACAAAAACATAATTTCTCAAAACAGACGAGTGAAGTAGTTGACCCGCGGTCGGTTAACGATCACTTGTTGTGTTAGCCCGCGGTTGTCCCAATTATATTTATTCAATTTGTATAAATATATTTTGGGGCAATGGAACGCCTTACAAATGACATACACATTTTTCAATTCGTTAGACCTACCTTTGGCATAAAAAGGTCACATATCTGTATAGGACGCACTATAAATTGTTATGTGATATAAACTATCTTATGTGCTACGTGTGTTGCTCGAATCAAGGATAAATTGATCCACTCTCATCTTCAACAATATTTAAAACACTATAGGCAAAAATATAAAGCCCACTATACAAAGTCCGACTAGAATTATTCCTTGAGTCTCTCAGTTTTTCTCGAAAAATCCAAAACCCCAACATGCCTAAGCACATCTCTCATATCTCTCAGGAAGGTTGACTTGTCATGGACGCTGAAAAGGTAATGCGCAAGAGAATGGTAGAGATTGACCATAAAATCAACGGAATGAAGGAACAAATCAAGGAAGCTAAGCAGGTGGGAGGAAAATTGGTAGCCAGGTCCGCGGAAGTGGATAAAGAGATATCCCTTATGAAAGAAAAGATAGCCTAGACAGAAGAAATGATCAACCAAATGGATCAAAAGTACCAATTAGCGCTTTAGAGGTCAGCATCATTCATAGGGAATGATGAAGAGTCTGTAGGAGAAAACGATAAATAAATCCAGCCTTTCAACCGAGTCTCGGATTACTGGGCTAACATTAGGGATGACTCATTTGGCTAACTAGGTTCAATCCGGGAAAAGGAAAGATCATTCTTAAAGCTCACGCGCGGGAGAACGGCCGGAGGCTCAGAATCGTTACATGCTCATTTATCTTCCTAGTATTAAAGATGACGGGAATCCTACAACCTGATCAAACCCTGGGTTTTTGGTATAATCCCAGAGATGAACAAAAGAGTTGTGCTTACCACCTATGCCAAAAAGGGCATACCACCAACGAATGCACCATGCTAAGGGTTAGGATTCACGAAATGATCAATAGTGGACAAATCAGTCACATGTGGGACCCTCACACTTTGTTGATCTGTGATAGGGTAAGGCCGGGAATGCCAATCACTCAGAATACCTTGATTCGCATATGACTTCACCATATTTTATGACATATACCTCGACATTTACTTCAAGCTGCTCCACACTGGTATCATTGAGCCAATTGAACGGAAGGCAGGGAAAATGTCCCGAGCTTGGCGCAGTTGCAAGGAAATATGACTCTACCATGCTAGAGCCGGGGGGCATGACATAGAGAATTGTCGCACCTTTAGGATTGACCTTGAAGATCTCATAGACGCAGGAAGGATCCATATTGAGTTTCCACCATATCATCCTTGAAGAAGAAGATCGAGAAGAGTCCAAAAGACCCTTCACTATCCAAAGGAAGCTTTAGAAGTAGCAGAGTTTTTAGTTATTTCCTTTGTGTCATTTTTTTTACTTTCCTCCTGTAATCAAAGATAGTGGATGAATGAAATGAAATGAAAATAAACTTACTTTACCTATTCGAATTACGTAGGGCCTGAATTCTCCTTCGTGAGATATGTAGGCAGTCTTTCAAGGCCCGGACCCTATCCTTAAGAAATTTTCATTTTCCCACTTTGACAGAGATATCGAAGAATTCAGAAGACACATCAAGTACTACAAGACAAGTATCGGAAGGCAGAGACTCAGCAAGTCAACTTTTTTGATAAAACCTACTTATCCAAAATCAATGGGCAAATTCCTGTCCATTGAACCCTCGAGTCAATAACTATCCGTGGATCAATTTGCCTTGATGAAAAGCAACTTTATGTGTTTAAAGCAATTCTTATGTGTTTATTTCCAATCATATATCTTGTATTATTTATCACTAACGGAATCTAACATATCGACCTTTGAGTTATTTTTAATTCAACAGGTAATAGAAGCTGATTTGTGTTGACAAAACTGGCCTAACATCCCTACTTCACCCGCTCAAGGGCACACATAGATTCTCCCTCTAACCGTCGCTTCTCTAAGGGAAAAATAACTGATAGTGAGGAAAGAGAATGCTTTGGCCGTAAGAGATAATGTTATCGCTGAACAAAGTGAGATGATTGCAGAGCTTGCAAGGAAGCTAGAGAAGATGCAAGAAGAGGTGCAGAAAGCCAAGGATATGGTGAACTTGGCTATTGCCGCTAATACCCTAACTTTGGGTAACTCTCAAATACCTCTCCAAATCCCTCAACTCAATTCCCCGTTAACCGAGAACCATCCAAGGGATATCCCTCCCACCTCCGTACTTAGACCTACCAACAAACCTCTTCCAATAACCCTTCCTATATCGGATCTTCATATCAAATTCATACTCTCCCTATCCAGCGCACTAACCAAAACAATGATCCAAATGCCTATAATTTGCAAAACCTCCATTCGAATTACCAAAATACGCCACCAAACACCTATAACTCCCAGAATAACCATCCCAATATTACCAATCCACGTAACTATACCCCCACATACCTAAATGCCATTCCACATGTCCAGCCTCCACCTGTTCAGAATATGCCACCTCCTACCTTCCATGCAATGGTAGAGCCATATACTGCCCTTTTAGAAAGCCCCAAGCTTGACCACTATGAGGAAAAGGAGAAGGAGTTGGGGTCCACGGAGAAGAAGCGTGATCATGATATGGCACAGATGAAACTGGAAATAGCTAGGATCAGGGAATTCCGAGGTTCATTTTATGAGAGGGGATATGATTACAATGATCTTTGCATTCATCTGGAGTTAGATCTGCTGGACAGATTCAAGACTCCAAGTTTGAGACCTTCAATGGTGTTGGGAACCCTGAGGCTCATTTGAGAAGCTATTGCGACTAAATAGTCGACGCAAGGAAAAATGACGCCTTGTTGATGAGGCTGTTCAACCAGAGTCTGAGCGAGGAAGCCTTAGAGTAGTTCACCGCCTTAGAGTAGTTCACCACCCAAGAACTGAAGAAGTGGACTAGATGGAGTGATCTGGCCAGAGACTTTGCTCAAAGGTTTGCATATAATGTGGAAGTTGTCCCGGATCGATACTCTCTAGGTCATATCAGGCAGAAATCAAATGGTGACTTTCGGGACTACTCTTATTGATGGAGAAAAGAGGCGACGAGAGTTTGGCCTTTCATGACCAAAGAGGAGATAAGCGCGGTGTTTATGCGCTTTCAAGAATCGGAATTCTATGATAAGATGATATCTGCTGTTAAGGCTAAGTTCACCGACTTAGTTAAAATTGGCAAAATTGTTGAGGAAGGCCTTCAGAGTGGTAAGATTACCAAGGCCCCAGCATCATCAGGATTGGCAGGACTTCCCAGAAAGAAGAGGGAAGAGGTGTCTTCAGTATCCCCCAGTCCTAGCCCAAAATCACAATAACCCTTTGGAGCCAACTATAAAAAATCATTTGTTCCAACAACCCCTCCCCCAGGTCCACAAAATCCTCAACCTATTTTTTACACTTAGCCCATTTACCAAGCTCCACAACCAAATATGCAGCTCATTTACCAAGCTCCATAACTGAATGTGCAGCCCACATACCAAGCTCCTCTCCAAAACTTCCAAGTGTATCAAAGACTCCCGAGAACCAGAATATTTGCCAGGTTCCCCCTTCCACAAATGCTAATCTCCCTCATCCAAATTAGGAAAAGAAAGATCCTTGGACTTTCACCCAGTTAGCTGAAACCAAAACTCAGTTATATGAGGGATTGAAGACTGCTGGATTTATTCAGCCAATACAATCAAAACCAGAATCCTGACTCTCATTTCTTCAGGGATGACCGACATTGTGCTTATCATTTCGGAGGAGTCATACATGATACCAAAGATTGCATTAACCTAAGGAACAAAATTCAGGATTTGATTGATCAAAGAGTAGTCACACTACAGACGACACCGCCAAATGTTAATAACAACCCGCTCCCGAATCACGAGGGAACCACTGTTAACACAATCGAGGTTGATGAAGAATGGGTCATGAGCAAGTCAATAGTGCCGGTTAGTCTTAAGAAGCAAAAAATGCAGGAAAAAGCTATTATTGTCTTAAATACCACTGAATTACCCTTTGAATGGTTAAAACACAATAAGGCCTTGCACGTTACTGTCAAATATCAAAAGAAGATTATGAACGGAGTTTTGATTGACGATGGTTTGGGTCTGAATATTTGCTCGTTATCTATACACACTCAGCTAGACTATGATCCGCGAAAGGTTTGCCAGAGCAGGATAAGATGAGAGCCTTCGATAGGGGTTAAAGGGACACTATCGGAGATGTCAGTTTGCACATCCAGATGGGACCCGCTGAGTTCCAAGCAGAATTTCAGGTCATGGACATTACCACTAGTTATAACTTGCTTTTGGGGAGACCATGGATCCATGAAGTTGGAGCTATACCATCAACTTTGCATCTAATGGTAAAGTTTATTTGGGAGGAGCATGAGGTGGTGATTCACGGTGAAAGGAGTCACCTGAGCCGCCCTAATGGTTGTGTCCCCCGTGATCAAAGAAGTATCGAGGGGAAGCAATTTCTACACCTTAGAGATCGTCAATGCCACCGGAGAAGATCTCGCTCCTCAAGTTTCAATGCCTCCTATCTATAAGATGCTCGCAACCATGATGTTGAGGAGCAGATATGAACCAAGTTTTGTATTAGGCAAGAATTTTTATGGAATGACTGAGCCAATAAGCATCACTGGACAGCTGACCAAGCACGGGTTGGGGTTTGTAGTCCATGAAGACAAGGCAAAGACGCAGTCAGGGTTGCCAAAACCTCTACCTCATCTATATCAGTCGTTCCCAGCATGAAGCGGTCCTCCAAGTGACGGTATAGAGGATGAAATAGGAGACCTATTCGGGGAATGTGATGCAATAGTAGAAGAAGTCCCTGAAGTAGCCATGATCAGGGATGCCAGGCCTGGCGAAGAGTTGCAAAAATGGGCCACTACTCCTCATATGACTCTCCATATGTCTAGGTAGACAAGACTTTATTTTTATGAAAATTGGTGATGGTCCGGATGAGGCACCGTGAGCCACCCTTTATGTTTTAATATTCCTCGTACCGCTTTACTGCTTTTTCAAAAGGTATAGATTCGCATTCATGTGAGTCATATCCATAGTTTATAAATATTTTGGATTTCACTGAAAAGCCTCCCTTGTTGAAAAAACTTTGCTATATACTTACTTGTTATTATCTAACTTTTTTATTTATGATTTCAGTAATAATAACTCAAAACCTGCCAATGTCATGTCATATCAAAAGCTAAACGAACAAATCTGGGTAAATGATATTGGAAACGAAGAGAATAAAATCATGGTCCTTGAATGACTAACCAAAGAGTCAAAGGATTTTGAGAACCAGGAAGGGCCCTACATAGGAGAGATTGAGGGAGTTAATCTAGGAGACGATGGTCAAGTTAAAGAAATCAGCATAGGTGTTCATTTGACAAAGGCGCAAAAGAAAGAACTTATCAGTCTGCTCAAGCCATACATTATCTTTGATTGGTCCTACAATAATAGGATAGGAATGAGCACAAACATCATCTCCCAAAATTTATTGTTCAATTCAAAATTTAATCCACGGAATGGAAAGTTAATCCTTTCATTCCCCGAGACAAAGGAAAGTTTGAACCAAATTGGCAAGGACCGTATGTTATCCATAAAGTACTATCTGGAGGAGTTTTGATTTTGTCCAAGATGGATGGCTAAGTGTGGCCCAACCTGATCAAATACGATGCCATGAAGAGATACTGCGCCTAAAGACAGTTTCTTTTCCTTTTATTTCTTTCCCTGTAATCGCACTTCTGATTGTAATCGTTTTACGCTTTGCAATAGCGTAAAGTTTCCCTATCCTCTTTGTACGAACTACGTCTAACCTGAATTCTCAAGAATGAGATACATAGGCGTCATGTGTCAGCTTCGGTCAATCCCTTAGAAAAATCTATCTTCCCCTTTCTATATTTAACTACGTTCGACCTGAATTCTTAAGAATGAGATATGTAGGCGGCCTGTGTCGGCCTCGGTCACCCCTTTATTTATTTCCAATATTCTCCCACTACAAGTGTGGGAACTATGTTTGACCTGATTTCCATCTCAACGGGATACGTAGGCGCCACAACAGTTCGGTCATATTACCCAGAAAGTGGAAATTGGGGCAAAATTTTCGAGGAAGGAATCTCAAAAATTCAGAAGGCGAAGATCATCTCCAACAAGTCAGAATGCAAAATGTGGTAAAGAGTGACTGAGATGGATATCGAAAGATAATCCCAAGGTCCCCACAGAGTATCAAAACTCTTATCAATGGAATAAGACTTATCATGAAACCTTTAACTGGGGCAAAATTTTTGAGGGGAACCTCAAAATTTCCACCAAACTTCATTCAAGAGCTCAGAAAACAAACTCTGAAAAATTTTTCCCAGCACGGAGAGATCAGAGTCTACTTTAAAAAATCCCAGTTGTAACAAGACGAAGGTGGATTAATCCCCAGCTATGATAGATTTCTTAAAAGGTCATTCTCAAACACTCCAGCTAGGATGTCAGAGGATCTCCAGAGTCTGCCAGCAATATATCAGAGATGTCAAAGCCTCGAGTAAAGGATGTTCGTTGAGCTAGCACATGACATGATGGGCAGAGACCTTTCCGAAACTATCCTTTTTTAAATCTTTGTTTTCCACAGAACTTGTTTGAAAAATCTTTACAAAAAATATTTTTTCTCCTTCATAATTTGATTTTGTCTTATGTCTACTGTGATCCGGGGAGTCGAGGACGACGAGTGCCCGAGAGTGAAATGCATCCATAAAAAGCAAAGCAAGGAGCAGAAGATCGAAGGAGGTCGACACAGATTAGTTTCACCAAAAACTAACAATTTTTCTGTGGATGCAGGTTTTCCTAAAAGGTATGTTAGAGATCGGCGAAGTTCCCTCGCTATCCAATGCGTTCAAAGCAACACAACAAGACTAGATTACCCAAATTTGGCGAGAAAAGCCGAAACAGTGGGAAGAAGCCAAAAGAGGCAAGGGCCCCCGGAATTGAAAAATCTTCTTGTAGTTGCAGGAACTACCAGATAAAGAGAGATCGACAGCATCTTCACATCCCCAAGCAGATCAGGACGCTGTGGCCAACCTCAAAAGGAAAGCACCAAATGAGAGATTGACGATGTTCTCTGCAAATCCCCAGCAAATTAGAAATCATCACGAACAAGCGATGTTCGGAAATGGTATTTGTGGTTGTCCCCAGAAATGGGCACAACCATTTCATTCACATTTGAAATGAAAGTTATTTTGATTAACTTTATAAACGTCGTCTTTAAAGTTTTTCAAGTTTGACTATAATCGCTAGTAAGAGCGACGCTATGTCTACTAATCGTTCGCTCTGAGCGCAGGTACACACAAAGGAGTCAACATGACAATATAAAAACCAAAGGTAATGTTTTCCGCAACTGACACACATGTCATTGCACGATCATCTACATCATTGTCATATTTGCACGTCACAAGGACCATGTCACAAAGACCATGTCACAAGGACCATGTCGCAAATACCATGTCACAAGGACCATGTCACACGGACCATGCCACAAGGACTATGTCACAAGGACCATGTCACAAGGACCATGTCGCCAGGACCATCACCATTAATACTGCAGACACATATTTACAAAGATTATTTACCTCTACCCGTCGGTATCAAAGAGGATGACATTCAAAGGCGTCCCTAAGTCGCACTTGGTGCGCAGGATCGACCCAAAAGCATTTATATCTGAGATCGCATGAGATGACAGAGTTTAACATTGAGGATATTCGCACATGCATATTTATGCATCCTTATTATTATGCCGAGACGACAGAGTCTAGAATTCAGTATATTTATATCCAATATCGCGTGAAACGATGGAGTCTGACGTTGAGGATATCTTTGATTCCTTATTATGCCAAGACGATGGAGTCTGGCATTCAACATATTTATATCCAATATCACGTGAGTCGACGGAGTCTGACGTTGAGGATATCTTTGCTTCTTTATTATTATGCCAAGACAACAGAGTTTGTCATTCAGTGCATTTATATCCAATATAGCGTGGGATGATGGAGTCTGATGTTGAGGATATCCTTGCTTTATTATTATTATTATTATTACGTTGAGATGACAGAGTCCGGCGTTGAGAATATTCATATTCAATATCGCCATCGATCGCCAGAAGATGCAGCTATATTTGATCGTATGGCAAAGGCCTTGTCACCCCCGATGATCAAAAAATGCTTGCTGCCGAGGTTGAAAGTATATAGTCTAAGGGATGTTTGTAAGACGCCATCCAAATCGGACGATGAACTGGATTTCCCAAAATTGGAAGGCCAAAGGTCGTCTGTAAATCACAACGATGTCTAAAACTGGATAGTGTGCAAGATTGCCCAAAACTTGACAGACTAAGAGTTATCTGTAAGACGCAGTGATATCTGAAACTGGATAGTGTGCAAGATCACCCAAAGATTGTCAGTTCAAGGGTAATGCGTAAGTCACAATAATATCCAAAATTGAATAAAAGTGCAAGACTACCAAAAATTGATAGTCCAAGGGTTATCAATAAGCCACAACATATCCACGTTGATATTGTGCAGGACTACCCAAATATTAACAATTCAAGGGAAATCTGTAAGTCGCGTTACATCCAAGATTAGATAAAAGTGCAGGATTACCCAAAAACTATTAATTCGAAGGATATCTGTAAGCCGCCTCTATCCAAAGTCAGATAATGTGCAAGATTACTCGATAGCTAACAATTTAACGGACATCTATAAGCCGCCTCTATCCAAAGTTGGAATGTGTGCTAGATTACCCAAAGCCTGATGATTCAGGGATGTCGGTTAGTCGCGTCGATACAGATGATGCACGAGACTTATCCTTGAGTCATATGAAAAGACCACTACCGATAGCTGCGAGGGCTATCAGATTCAAGAGAATGCCACATACGAATACAGAGACCGTCACATTAAACGGCCACGAGGGTCATCTTATTCAAAGATCGCCATGTCAAACTGCCACAAAGGCAATCCTATCCGATAGCTACAAAGTCTATCATGTTTATTTGTCATGGGACTTGTTATTTTCCAAGACAGAGACAAGAAAGGACAACATTTTCTTCAAGAAGCAACATATGTGGAAAAAATGAGGTACAAAGTTATCTCTCCTTATTGAACCACTTTACTACTAAAATATTATCGAGAACATCCGAGAGGATGAAAATCTCGAACCAGAATAACAGGCATAAAATGCGTCAAAAAGACATCACAACACAAGATTCGAACGTAACCCAAGGATGAGGTATGGCAAAGAAATTATCTATCCAAAAGGAATTACTTCTAACAATTTTGTTTTGAGATATTTTCGAGAGGATACGAGAAAGATTAAAATTTCAAAGCAAAACCACTGGTGCGGACTACGCCAAAAAGGATGTAGCACAACGTGGAACTTTTTCTTAACAGCAAACTGGGACATAGTCCAGAAAGGAATGTCAAACTTTCTGGACGCGAGTTGAGAGACAATTTCCGCTTCAATCAAACCACACCCTTGTCATAAGGCATGTAGGATTTAATTTATTTTCTAGTGTCAGTTTCACATCTAGAGTACTTCTGAACTCACTTTGGGAGCAACATTCCTTCTCTTCAAATCCGGGTGACAGTACACCCAGAGCTTCGGAAATTATGTCCAGGTAAATTATTACCTATGGATGTGAAGAGATCCACATTCATGGTTGAGAGGTTGCAAGCCTCTTTTCTGTAACTCAATTATTTGTCACTCATCCCGAACCAAAGGTGGTCCTAAACATAAAGATTATCTTTTTCACCGATTGAGTCGAACTACAAGCAGCCTGATTCCCTGAGTCCTGAGATATGTAGGCGTGCTCTATGTTGAAAACTCGACTGCATTCCAAACTCTCCCTAATTCTGTCACTTCCTAGCTTTTCGGTCTCTCCGTACTCTGAAACTGAGATAGTTTGGACCTCCTTGAAAATCGTGCATAAAATCAAGCGTTTCGAACTACAAGTGGCCTGAATTCTCGTGTAACCTGAGATATGTAGAAAACCCGATATCGAGGTTCGGCCATAATTCCTTGAAGTTCGTGCTAAAAAACAACCACTTTCTGAAGATGAACCTGTAGTCGGATAAAATTGGGAACATCAATTTTCTGTGCCCAGGGTTCCTTACATCCACCCTAACCAAAGGGAGGGACAATTGTTGACACCCAATTTTTCCCTCCACGTTACAAATTAATTTTGAGCTTTTTTAGTTTTAAATGATTTTTGAAATAAATATTTTGTAAAAGTAAAATGTTTTCCAAATCAATTTTAATAATAGTTTTTAAGTAAAAATCTATACTTTCTGTATTTAATTATATGTAATTATATAGGTTTTACTTATGAAATTATTTTGGGAATTGTTGTCATGAGAAAATCGTGTTTTAATTGAAAAATACTCCATTTTCCTCAAATTGATCTAAAATTGAAAGATTAATCGAGTAATCAAGTGTCGTAGTTTTAAACAAAATAATTATGCTTTAAACAGAATAATTATTTCACTTCATTTAAATCAAAGAAGCTCAAATATTTAATTCAAATAAATTTATCTATTTCAATTTTAGCCTAAAGTTCTTGAATTATTTCAATATTGATCGAATTTCACTAATTTATTTCAATTGGCTACCTTCTTAATTAAATTTAGCCACATTTACAAAAAATATGGCCATTGCATAAATTTTCCCCTCACCCTTTTGTTTTCAGCCAACAAATTTGGCCTAAATCCTCAAGCCCGATTTCCCATTCGTCCCGCTCCGGTCCAGCCTCTTTCTCCTTCACTTCCCAACAGATAACCAAACAACCCCTTTACTCCTCTCTCTCTCTTCGTCTCTTCCATAGACGACAACACCAATACCCAGATGAACCCTCCGTTAAACAGTACTCAAACGACAACCATAACCCCTCCAAACGACTCCAAATCCTCAAAGAATCGTTACCCCTCCATCTATTTTCTCTCATCCTCATCTACTAGTACGAAGTAGTGAGCTTTCCAGGTTCTAGAAGAATCCAGAAGCTCACAGGTGGCATATTAACGTTCTCCCTCCAAAAATCACGGCGAATTCCTCTCAAAATCATTGGTAAATGATTGAAATTGTACCTCCAGGTACCGACGTGTCTTCATCAGGTGGTTTTGGGCTTTTGATTTTCAAATTCCCAATTCTTATTGTTGACACCCAATTTTGACCTGATATTTTCAAGTTAATATTTTTAAAACTTTTATTCGTTAAATTGCACATAATATAATTTTCTCATATTTTTTTAATGTTAACACAATTTATTGATAATTATTCTCATTTTTGAAAACATTGAGATTTTTATCTAATTTTAATTATTATTAATTTTTATCGCAATTATTTGCGTATGAACAAATATTATTTCGTTTTTGTCAAATAATCAGTGGTCTTTATTTAAATAACAATTGTACTTATTATTTGATTAGTTTTTTTTTATCACAGTCCATTAATACATAAATCAAAGGAGATATTTTTTATATAGATAAATAAATAGCCTATGATTTTAGGTAAACCATAATTTTGAGCACACGATTTTAATAGCCTATGATTTTATTTTGTTACTTAGATGGTTTATGATTTTAAAATTTTTTATAAAGTGTCTCATACATACTAGAGACTCCTTGGTGATGAAATTTTCAAAATTAGTAAAAATCTCAAAAAAGAAAAGAGTTTCTCTCCTAAAAGTCCCAAAAATAGCCGAGCCTTCTTTTCCAGCCAGCACCCACTGGATTCCGGTGAAGTCCAGTGAAACACCACGCCTCCTCTGTTTTCCGTCATTAACGATGAGCTTGAAGCTCCACCACGCTACCCCACGCCGGAGATCCGGTAAACCACCTTCCACATCCTTTTCTTCTCCAAACAGCCAGCCACACCACCGCCTCAATAACTCCAGCTATTCAATGTCAAACCAGCAACCAACAATCACCCATTTGCTCGAGTTTCGCCATTTACGACGAGCTCGGAGCTCCAACCAAACAAAACCGACAGAAAACAACTAAACCAGTCGCCTAACGCAGCCTCATCTTCTCTTTTTCATCCAAGAACCAACACAAATAGCTACTACAAACCACCCGTTCCTCTACCCAAGACCACCGTACCTCCATTTCCATCACTGTCCGGCGAGGAGCTGCTAGCTCCGGTGAGTCGGAGCAAACAACCACACCACTAACAGACCCAGTTCTGACCACACAACAAACAACAACCTCTGACCCCCTCTCCTTCTCCCTTATCGCACCCCCATCTCTCTGTTTTCTCTCCAGCTCCAGCGAGGAGCTCCGACTCTGATGAACTGGAGCAGCTCCCACACCACCACCATCGAAACCCACGAAATCCAAACTGCACCAGCCCTTTCACCCTTTTTAGTCAATACTTGGGCAGAAACCCGACAAACCAGAACCACCCACCAGCAACCAACAACAATTTCATAAAAGGGTGCTACCCCGACGAGCTCCGAGCTCTGACAAATCAAAACCAATCTCCGACCAAACAACACCACAAGCTGTCTCCGTTCCTTTCTCTGGTGAAATCGGTTTGCTCCTCTGATGACCCATTTTTTTTCTCACTTTCATTGCTACTGACCACTTTTAAGCTTTCTTTGTTGACTAATTTTTATTTTTCTTTGATATTCTCTGGTGATACTCACGTTTTCCAACGTCAAATTGCTGGGTATATTTCTGTCCTCCTTAATGTTCTATTAAATGTTATTTACTTATTTATTTGTTTATCAATAATTATCACTTTGTTATTTAAATTTTAGTTGGTTTTGTGCTTAGAAATAGTCAACTTCCATATCATAATTTTTATTTCTATCACTTTAGGGGTGCTAATGCTATTTTAATTCGTAAATAATTTCACATTACATTAATTTCGTTATTTCATTGGTTGTTACTGCCATCGAATTTGCTTAGCATAGTTTTTGATATTTTTTTAATACTTTTTGTTGATATTTTGTTATAAGAACACTATAATTTAATTGGCAAATCTTTTCGTCGGATTTTCGAGGTCTCCTCATAATAAAAGACGGATGTTATTTTGAGTTCGATTATTTATATCGAATATCAATTTAATTGGCCGATGAAGAAATTTTCGTCGATTTTCAAGACCTCCAATGTATATAAGACGGGTTTTATCTTTTTTCATTTATTATTTCATTGATTCATTTTGATAAATATTCGCTCAATATTAACACTTTTACTAAGTGTGTTTACAGGTACATATAATTGCTTTCCGAAGAAGATATTCGAATTAAAATTCGAAGATGTTATATAATTCTTTATTGTATTTATTCATTTTAGCTAACAATAGGCAAATATCAGTCCGTTTGGTAAAAGTTTATCCTTGAATTCTTAGAGTTTTGGAGATTCTTTTTCTCTAACTCAAAAGAATCAAGGCTTTTGTTTTATCTCCTCAATTGAAAAAATGAGTTCAGTCGGAAACCACCCTTGTGGATTCTGAAGGATGCCTAACCCCTTTCCTTCGGAATAACTTGAACCCTTACCTAGAATTTAACTGATTTCGTAAACTAAATTTATTCTTTAATAAAAACGTTTTCTGATTTTCCTAAAATTGGGTGGCGACTCTCTTTCTCTCTTAAATTCTTTTTTAAACTATTTTTTATTAATTATTTTTTGTGAGTCCCGATGTTGTGTCCTATCGGATATAACAGAATGACGACTCTGCTGGAGATTAAAAGGTTTTAACCATTATGGATTCATTTTCTTAATTGAGGAGTTTTTACTTTTTTTTTACAATTTTTTGCTCATTGTTTAATTAATTCTTTATTTGCACCTTGTATATTTTGTTGGTTATTTGAAAATTGTATATTTTTTACTTTATTTAATTATTCATTCATTCATTATTTATTTATTTATATTATTATGGGTGAAAATCGTTTACACCTCCTAACTTTGCTTTAAAAATTAAACACCCCTCTCAACTTTGAACAATAATCGTTTTCCCCCTTTATCCTATGCAATGTCTATTTTACCCTTAACATTTTTTATTTTTTATTTATGTAATATCTTTTTATATTATATATATATATATATTCTTAACCTAGGTATTTACTATTTTTAGTTAAATTCATTAACATTATTAATAAAATAATCCTTTTACAAACTAATCACAAAATCTAATGCTATTTTTTATGATTGATATTTTTATATTATATGCATTAAATGGGCGTTTGGTCATGAAAATAAAAAAGTTATAGTTGGAGTTATGTTTGGGCATACCTTTTTTGAAAGACTTTTTAGAATTCAAAGTGTTAAATACAACTAAAAAGTGAAATAGAAAAAAGTAAAAACAAGTATTTAGGTGTTTTTACTTTTTCAGATATAACTTCAAGTTGTATTTGAAATTTTTATGGCCAAACAATATTTTTTTTTTGAATAATTTAAAGTGAAATAATTTTTTGAAAAATAGTGAAAAATTCTTATGACCAAACGGGCATATGTAATTATGTATATAGATGCATGTTTTTTTAGTTCTCTCTCTGTTATTCTCTAATGTCTATATAGATAAATGAGTTTTGGTTGTCAATAATAAAATATTTTCTAAATTATAATTTAAAATTCATTAACAACAATCATTTAATTTTATAATTACCTGTTATTTTTACTTGTATAATTAGATATTAGAGTTTTGATTATTATTAATATTTTTTTATTTTGCTCATTTATTTTATTATGAAATGTCATTAACTTACATACTCAATTAGTGTTTTTCAATTTTCTTTTTTTATCTAAGAAATAATATATATATATATATATTAATATATATATATATATATATATATTTATACAACATATGTTATATAGATTTTAAAAAATAAAAATTGTGATTACAAAAAAGTTTTTTTTAAAAAGATATAAAGCTTGATAATACAAGGGCAAAATAAGCATTTAAAAAAATCAATTAGGATAAAGGGGGGAGAATGATTATTGTTCAAAATTGAGGGGGGTGTTTGATTTTTAAAGCAAAGTTCGGAGGTGTAAACGATTTTCACCTTATTATTATTGTTGCATTTCCATGGCATCTTTATCCTCCCTGGCAAAGCATTAGTTTCCATTAGGAAAAAAGGGCGATTATGCGAGTCTTCGCAGTCGTTCTTCACTAAAAACACACTTTCTCAAAACAGACAGGTGAAGTAGTTGACCCGCAGTCGATTAACGGTCACTTATTTTTTTATCCTGCGATTGTCTGCCCGAGTTCCTAGTTATTTTCAATAAACCAACTCTAGTCTACCTAGCATAGAGCGAAGTCCAATCTCTAAATAGGCATTAACCTAAGTTGATTCGATACTCAAGCGGTGGTGGATCCATTAGTGAGACCACCTTGTGTCTAAATAAGACAATCATTCAATTATTTGTTTTAAATTGAAAGATGCGTATGTTGAGTTGTACGAACCATTGTCTCCCGAATTTGTATAAATATATTTTTTAGGGCAATGGAGCATTTCATAAACGACATACACATTCTTTAATCGTTAGGTTCACCTTTGGCTTAAAAGGTCACATGTATACTAGGACGCGTTATGCATTGTTTATGTGCTCAATGCTACCTAATTTATTTTATCCATACTTATTTGATTTTTGTGTACATATTTTGCTCCGATATGATTATTTATTCCAAAGGTTGAAACTACGTTTGACCTGATTTCTGGCTCAACGAGATACGTAGGCGCCACACTGGCTCGGTAAAATTTTTCGTAAGCTTTCCAATTATTTACAATGGAAGCTGGGGCAGAATTTTTGAGAAGGTCTCAAAAATTCTACAGAAGATGTTTTTTGCTACAAGATTGAATACACATAGTTGTTGAAGTCGAAACTGGGGCAGAATTTTTGAGGAAGATCCTCAAAAATTCAACCAAAACAATAGAGAGAGCAACATCTGATGTTGAACTCCATGAAGCGTCAAACAGACAAATTAGGAGAGCTCTTGATTGAGTTGTGACACTCCATTTTTTTTTCATGACTATCCTGTTTTCATTCATTTTTCTTTGCATTATTTTTTGTGCATATATCTGACATTCTTTCAAATATGATACATTTATATCATATCTGCATGAACTACGCACACCTAATTCACATCTCTCGGGGTGAGATACGTAGGCAGTCCTTTTTGAGTTCGGTATTTCTTGTTCAAAAAATCAAAAATCAAAATAAAAATTTAGAATCACATCTTTGACTTGGTTGGTGCCAACATAGTTAGAAATGTACAAAATAATTGATATAATTGATATTATTGACTTCGGGGTGAATCATAGATTCTTTTGGTACCTTTTAGTCGTATCTTTGTGATGCTTGAGAATATTCTCCTGCATGCATTTAAGATAAGAATAAAACCAACCTCATTGTTTCATGTGCATTGCATGATGAGATTTTGTATTAAATTCAATTGCATTGCATTGTTGATCTAGAACTTAGCTTGAATGTTTGTTGAGGCAAAATTCTGAGTAATATTTGATTTGAGAAATGATCGTAGGCCTTCTTTGACCCGTTTTGCTTTTCAAGCCTACCAAATGTCATTAATCCTTAGTATGTTTCCCTTTGAGCCTGAAGCCTCTTCTTTGGACAATCACATTTTAGCCAATATCTTTCTGAGTGCTTACATGCACTATCCCTCTCTTGGCCTGACCTCTTTGAGCGCACTGAAGATGTGCAAATGACAGAAGAAGATTCAAGTTTGAAGCTGTCAAAAGCAAAAGATGTTGCATCCCTGAAAGTCAAGGATACAAAATGACTTCAAAAGAAAAGAAAGGAGTCAAAAGCTCTCCACAAGGTCAAGACAACGAGAAATAACAAAGAAAAACACTCCAATAATAATGGAGAAGGTAAAGAAAGAAGAAGACATCAGAAAAAGGTAGAGAAGACTCCGACAAGCAAAGATTCAAAAGAAGTCAAAACAAAAGAAAGGGACAATGAAAAGTTCAAGCGTCAAAAGTGCAACAAAAGCTCAAATCCAGTGCAACGCTCAAGGAGGGATTAAGTAACTTTCATCTCAAATAAATATCCTACCCATCCCTAAGCCTACATTACAAGCCGATTACAAGTCCTACATGATCTCATTTCAAATGTTCTCACATTAGTGGAGATTTACATGAAGGCCAAGCTTAAGACATCACAATTGTATGCATTGAATATTTGTCTGAGTGTGAGTGTACTTTAAAAATATCCTCAAATCAATTACTTTAAATGTGTGCAAATGAGGACCTTCTTTGTAGTGAGGACACTTGAAACATGAGGATAGGTATAGTTCAAAACCTTTGTTTGAAGACAGACGAAGAAATCTTGTTGATACTTAGGTATGTTTGAGGTACTACTTGAAACTACAAAAATTACCTCGAAGTCAATCTCAGTTAGGTGCGAAGCAAATGAGAAATTTTTTATGCAATGCTAAATGTTGGTACCAACTGCAGTCAAGACTTGATTCTCTCTTCACATGCTTCATTATTCAAAATAAAATTGGAGCGAGCACCCACCTTTCTATATACCTGCCAAGTGCATTTTCTTGTAAAAGTTGTTGTCAACTTGTCAAATTGACATGTTGAGTTGTTACCTTGTCAAATTGACACATTTTTTTAATAATTTGGGTTGTCGTCCTATTTAAAATGATGTAATTTTTAAGTTGAATCATCACTTTTCCATTTGTGACATGTTATGTTGAATCGTCACTTCTTTCATTGTGAAATATTATATTTGCTACTAATAAGTTTTGTGTAGATGATAATGAGATGCTGGAAAGTCACCCCGTTCAAAGTGATATGTGACATTTAAACCGGCATCAAGGTGACCTCACTTTTCAAACCGTCATCAAGGTGATGACCATTTATCTAGATCGTCAACATGGTGATCATTTATTCAAATCAGCGTCAAAGTGATTCCATTTTTCTGTAACGACCGGGTCCGTCATTATATAAATATTTTGGTTTCATAAAATTAGGAAAACGATTAAAAATATGTTTTAAGTAAGTGGGGTCGATGTGGCTAGAAATTTTTGGATTTCTGAATTCATTCGGGCTAACGTCACTCCGCTATAGCGGTATTTATTCTGCCATAGCGCTACCGCTATGGCGGAAGACCATCCACTATAGCGGAACGACAGGAGGCAGTAGCCTCAGAATGAGATTTTATTAAAAAGCTTCTCCTCCTCAGTTAAAAAACATACGAGGATTTCTCCAAAAACCCTCCCATGCTGATCCAAGGCTAGAGAACCATGAGGAAGAGGGGTTATGGCTGGAGGGACGTGGAACAGCGGGTTCCAGGATCATTATCCAGCTGGGAGCACCTTCACGGAGCCATAAATACACCATTGCAGCTACTTGGCGTCCACGTAGGCTAAGTTTTCATTTGAGTAGATAGACCTGTTTACATTATGCACTTATCATATAGTGGAATGGAGAATCCATGTTTAGGCCTCCGGGCACGGAGTCTGGTGAGTTAGGAATTGTATGGTTTACTGACTGATTTTATGATACGTATAATATGGCTATTTTAAGTGTCTTGGTAGAATAAAATAATAGGCTCGGAGACTGAAATATCGGGAAGGTTCGGAGAATCGGGAAAGTACTTGGGAACTACGGGTAATGGAAATGGGAAACTCCTAGATGAGGTTTCGGGAATGTAAATGGCATGAGATGTAGTTGTTGGTTATACTAAGGTCTAAGGGGAGGTATTCCCATTCTGTTTTGGCCTAGGTAAAGTTTCAGAATTCATGTAGTTGCTAGTTTATACTAAAAAGAGAAATCGCTCATTATATGTTAGTAAAGGGTGAATAGGTTGATCTTCGGGCGAAGGTTGGGCTGAGTCATCTACCTGGGGAAGGAGTAGGTGATGGGTTGATTCCTGTATGCTTTGTGTGTTTTGTGTACTCTTATCTAAGTAACTGTATGAGATACATTGCTTAAGGGATGATTAGGAATGTGTAATAGTCCTGTTATCAGTCTGATAAATTAAACTGTTTATTTTGCTTGTTGGTTTTACTAGTTGATTGTTCATTGTTGTGACTATGGAGTGTTGATATTCGGTTGGCTCGGGTACCACACAAGGTACAGAAATATACTAACGATTGACTCTGATACCATGCCTGGTACGAATATACTAACGGTTGGCTCAGGTACCACACCTGGTACGAATATACTAATGGTTGGCTCGGGTATCACACCTGGTACATAAATATACTAACGGTTGGCTCGGATACCATGTCTGGTACGAAGATACTAACGGTTGACTCAGGTACCACGCCTGGTATGAATATACTAATGGTTGGCTCAGGTATCACACCTGGTATGGAAATACTAACGGTTGGCTCGGGTACCACGCCTGGTACAGGTTTACTTTACTGCATTATTGCATTATGTTGTTTGGTATTGGTTCCTTGAGTGGGCCGGGTTGTGTTATTGAGTGGTGATATCTTCTTATGGTCCTTGAAAGGCCAAAAATCCTGTTTAATTGGCTGATCTGGTCTTGGTGTAGACTGAGATGCATGTTTAACACTTAGGTGTTGTTTAGAGGGGATCCCAGGGTAGATCTGGGTCATATATTCATTGGTTATGCTGTGTTTGCTGATCCTAGTCATATAAAGGTGGATTACATGTGGTTGTTAAGCTAGGGGAATGAATGAGAGCCTAGCATTGTATTGCTAGTGAGTATTACTGTAGTGGAGATTTCTTAGAGATCCTTGAGAGGTCCGGATAATTGTGAGTAGTGCCATGAGGGTAGCGGGCCTGGATTGACAGTTGACGGATTGTTCCGAAATGTTTGGTCATAGGGATCGGTAGAGTAACCCGAGTGGTAGTCCAGGTCAGGACTTAGTAGTTGAGCTAGTGGTGAGACTTGGGAAGTCTAAGGTTAGTACGACTTGGGAAGTCTATGGTTGTGTTATTTGGGAAGTGTAAGGTTAGTACAACTTGGGAAGTCTAAGGTTAGGACGACTTAGAAAGTCTATGGTTGTGTGACTTGGGAAGTCTAAGGTTAGTATGACTTGGGAAGTTTATGGTTGTGTGACTTGGGAAGTCTATGGTTGTGTGACTTGGGGAATCTAAGGGTAGTATGACTTGGAAAGTTAGAAGGGAGATTGTTGGAGGATGGGACTATATTGTTAAATTCATGCTTTTCCCTGTTTTTCTTATATGATGGTAGGAGTGGATTCGGGTTGACCGATGATGCCTACCAGTACGTGTGTTTGTACTGATTCTACTCTTGCTATACCTTTTGGCATAGTCTGATTGCAGGATTGGTGATGTTTTACAGGTTCAGAATGACGATGATTCTCCAGCAACTCCTACTTCTTACTTTTATATTGTAGGAGTTGTGTCTTCTTCACTTTTGTATCATCTTGTAGTAGCTCTTGTACTGGATTAGACTAGGTCCTGGGAGGGTGTTTTAAAGTTGTAAAAAATGGATTTATTATTTTCTTCATAAAAGAGCTTTCCTGGATAAGGATTGTAAAGATTTTTCGCAAATTCTTTAAGTCGTCCATTTTCTGATCATTTTTGTAAAAGGATTTCCTATGTATAAAAATGGACTGAGTTAATGGTTTATTATAATTTCTGCAAGTTACCTGTTGGACGGGTGGTGAGGGTCCATCTATATAGGTGGTTAGAGTAGGCGCCTACACGGCCCGATAGGTTGGGTCGTGATAGATGGTATCAGAGCCTAGGTTACCAGTCTCCCAGTACAAGTGCAAGGTGTCTAATAGAGTCCTACAGATTGGTGTGTTGACGTCCACATTTAATCTTTGGGAAGCTATGAGGCATTCTAGAAAACATCTCTCTTCTTTTATTCTTTCATGCGGTTCGTTTACTTGCTTGTATGGGTTGATTCCAATTGGTATCTCAACAAAGTAAAGGAGGTCTTTGTACTTTTGTTATGACCGGAAAAGCAAGAGAAATTAGAACCGGGAAGGTTTCAATTGGTATCTGGCCTGAGAGGCTGTAGCAAGCATGGATAACCGGCTAATGGTCATCCATGGTACCAATAAAAGGCGAAACTATGTGACTTGATTTGGTTGAGATTTGATTGGTTGTGATTTGATTTGGTTGTGACATGAAGTTGGAATGTTGTGTTGTACAATTCTGGTGTGACTTACTTGGAATGTGTGTAAATTGTTATCTGTCGTGCATGTCGAGTCTGCAGAGAGTCATTAAGTGGGAAATTTTGTGTACCTCAGGCTGTGGTAAATGGTTAAATGTCTTGATTTAAAGAGTGGTACTGCATGTTAAAAAAGGGCTTATCATTGGTTAAGATGATATGGGATTGGGGACTGTGACTGTAGGGAAGCTTCGGTTTCAAGACAGTCGGAACTTGATTGGGAACCATGGAAACAAGGGAGTCATTAGTGCGTAATGGCGGGAAGATATTGTCGGAAACAACTACTTGTTGTGAATCCTTATGATTGATTATATTTTTTGCTAAATTTGTGATGCATTGATGCCAGGAATGGTCTTAAGGGTGGTTTAAGACCACAGCGGGATTCACGGGACTAGACAATGGTAACCGGGAAGGGGTAGGGATACACTTCATGGAAATTCCAGATTTACTGTACTGTTACCATTGGGACCGCTATAGCGGAAGTCAACCGCTATGGCAAAACCTCTATAGTGTAGTGACCACCGCTATAGCGGAAGAGCGCGAGGCAGAAAGCCTGTTCTATTTTCCCCTATTTTCATTCCTTCCCGGGGTCAATGTAAAAGCATGTATTAAGTTATGAATCACTCTGTAAAGCAAGGAAAACATATGTATGACTAATATGATATGCGTAACAAGGGAAATAGTGTCTATAACTAGCATCCACATGCTAAAACGAAAGGAAAGAGGGGAAGGGAAATATTGTCTTAACAAGTCCCAAACGGGGGCAACCCAAAAGTAGTAAAAAGTGTAGTAAAAAGGGGGGAGGGGGGGAGGTCCTAAGCCTAATCATCACTCAGGAATGGGAACTCTTGCATGTCCTCGGGTTCAAAGGCGGGGAACGCTTGGCCCGGGGTGACACAAGAGAATATGACCTTAACAGTCCTCCACATCCGGTCAAACATGCGATCCCGGGAGTGTCTCTTCTTCTTCTCTTCCTCTAACTCCCTGCGGAGGGCTGCAAAGTCCTGAGCAGAAGGGGGCGGGGCTGCACCTCTGGCGTTAGTACCCTCCATGAATCTCCGGACAGCTTCCAGATTCTCCTCCAGCTGGGCACGAGTGATGGAGGGCTGGGGATGGAACGGGGCAGGGGTGTAATCATCATCATCATCGTCGACCTCCTCAATCGGCTGACTGTTTCCTGCCTTGTTCATCTTCCTCTTTTTCTTGGAGATATCCTTCACCTGGATAGGGTCAAAGGGCTCATCCATAGTCACCTCTGAATCAGTATGGTCCTCAGGCACTCCAGCTCGCCTGCACAGCTCCAACACTAAGCCCGGAAGATAGGGGCCCTTCCTATGACCTTCGTAGAAGTCCTTCCACTGGGAGATGATTTTCTCCCCCACATTCATTATGATACCCTGCATAGCACATGAAACTACCAGAGCCCTAGAATAAGTCACGTCGGTCTTATTTCCCGATGGATGGATCCTTTTGGACACTATGTTCAGCCACCTACTAGCATCGGGGGAGAAGTAGACACTAGTGATGCCCTCAGGACTGACCCAGTACACCTTATCTCTGAACTCAGGTTCCACCAGAGTGTTTCTCAGCCAAGTCATGTCCCACAGTCGGGACTTAGCCTCGTACACCTCATTCGAGAAGTGGGGCACCCCTAACACTTCGTTTATGGTTCGAATGTCCATGGGAACATCCACCCTCAGATTTTGATGGTAGGGTTGGGTTCATCCCAACGGACGGTGGGGAGGATAGCATAGAACTCCCGCACCTAGCCTATTAGCACGGGAGGGGGAGCCACTAGCAAAGGACCCCAGCCAAACTCTTGAATCCCACAGCAGAAGGCAACTGCTTTTCCATCCACCCCAGTCATCTTACAACCCCTCTCATAGCAGAAGCCGAACCTTCTGCAGTCCATGAACCTCTCCCGACTAGCTTCATCGGGAAAATGATTATAATCATACTCGGGCCATTGTCCTTCAGCCATTTGGTTGTGTTATCCTGCAAGGTAATGAGGGAGCGGGATTAGAAGAGCAATAGAGCAAAAAGGGGGAGGGGGAGGGAGGAGGAAAATTTTCCTAAGTATAGCCTGAGAGGCTACTGTTCTGTGGCTTTTCGCTATAGCGGACGACGTCTGCCATAGCGGAGACTGCTATAGCGGGAGATATCCGCTGTAGTGGGACCGCCATAGTGGAGACCAACCACTATAGTGGTATTCATCGTACCAGACTTTCAAGGGATGCAAAAATGGCGCCCCTTGGTCCAAGATTATATTTTTGACATCCCAAGTTCAGATCTACCTACCCAAAGTCCCCCATTACTATTTTCTATAAAAATTTGGGCATTATAACCCCTATAAATCGTCCAAATCACCACTTTTGTTCAAGAACAACCCTTTACATTCCACTCTATTTTGGCCTGATTCTGGCCAATGATAGCGTAAACCTTACGCCCAGAATGCCTTGGAGGCATTGTAAACGTAAGGGAAGAATCCATGCTTCAAAAATTCAACAAAAATCCAACCGAGATTCAAGTTCAAAAGCACACTTTAATATACACCAAAGTTCCTAGTTTTCTACCATAAACATGTACAAATTGTGCAAGAGAGTAAGGGAGTAAGAAAATTTGATTATTACCTGAGATTTTCGACATCGGGAGTGGAGTGATCGAGAGAGAGCGAAGTATTTTTGAAAGCAATGTGGGGAGAATGGGGGGTGAAATCTGTTTCTACCCTATTTCATTCTGCTGTCAACCGCTATAGCGGTCGGCAGTCCGCTATAGCGGGACCTCTATAGAAATATATTGTCCACTGTAGCAGACGGAAAATTAGTTTTTGGTAAGGAAAGGTTCTCCCGGGTCTTTCCAAATTCATCCGTCTGACATGACACGAGTCCCCGAATTTCTTGGGTGCTCGAAATGGGGACACATGTAATTTTCCTTGAGAGGCTCGTAAACTCCTCATCAAGACATGATAATATTAAAAAAAATCCCTCTTGTAGGTCAGACTAATTAAGGAAAGGTTTGGCAACTTGCGTAGGTTTGTTAATTACGCGGTCACTTGGGCGGTGGAAGTTCAGGGCTAATCCCCCTCTTCTAGCTATTATTTTGAGATCGTTCGGGGATGAATGATGAGTAAATTGGTATCTGTTATAATGACCGGGTCCATCGTTATATAAATATTTTGGTTTCATAAAATTGGGGAAACGATTAAAAATATATTTTAAGTAAGTGGTGTCGATGTGGCTAGAAATTTTCGAATTTCTAAATTCATCCAGGCTGACATCACTCCACTATAACAATATTTATTCTGCCATAGTGTTACCGCTATGTAAGACGATCATCCGCTATAGCGGACAAACGGGAGGCTGTAGCCTCAGAATGAGATTTTATTAAATAGCTTCTCTCCTCAGTTAGAAAACATACAAGGGTTTCTCCAAAAACCCTCCCATGCTACTCCAAGGCTAGGGAACCATGAGGAGGAGGGGTTATGGCTGGAGGGATGCGGAACAATGAATTCCAGGATCATTATCCAGCCGGGAGTTCACGAAGCCAGAAACGCACCATTGCAGCTGCTTAGAGTCCAGGTAGGCTAGGTTTTCATTTGAGTAGATAGACCTGTTTACATTTTGCACTTATTATATAGTGGAATTGAGAATCCATGTTTAGGCCTCTGGGCACAGAGTCTGGCGGATTCAGTACTGGTTATATGTGAGTAAAGGAATTGTATGGTTTAATGACTGGTTTTATGATATGTATAATGTGTCTATTTTAAATGTCTTGGTAGAATAAAATGATAGGCTCGGAGACTGAAATGTCAGAAAGGTTCGGGGAACCGGGAAAGTGCTTGGGAACTACGGGTAATGGAAATGAGAAACTCCTAGATGAGTTTTCGGGAATGTAAATGGCATGAGATGTAGTTGTTGGTTGTACTAAGGGCTAAGGGGAAGTATTCCCATTCTGTTTTGGCCTAGGTAAAGTTTCAGAATTCATGTAGTTTCTAGTTTATACTAAAAAGGGAAATCGCTCATTATATGTTGGTAAAGGGTGAATGGGTTGATCTTCGGGCGAAGGTTGGGCTGAGTCATCTACCTAGGGAAGGAGTAGGTGATGGGTTGATTCCTGTATGCTTTGTGTGTTTTGTGTACTCTTATCTAAGTAATAAGATACATTGCTTAGGGGATGATTAGGAATGTCTAATAGTCCTGTTATCAGTCTGGTAAATTGAACTGTGTATTTTGCTTGTTGGTTTTACAAGTTGATTGTTCATTGTTGTGACTATGGAGTGTTGACATTCAGTTGGCTCGGGTACCACGCCTGGTACAAAAATATACTAACGCTTGGATCGGGTACCACGCCTAGTACGAATATACTAACGGTTGGCTCGGGTACCATGCCTGGTACGAATATACTAACGGTTGGCTCAGGTACCACGCCTGGTACGGTAATACTAACGGGTGGCTTGGGTACCACGCCTGGTACGGGTTTACTTTACTGCATTATTGCATTGGTATTGTTGCATTGTGTTATTTGGTATTGGTTCCTTGAGTGGACCGGGTTGTGTTATTGAGTGGTGACGTCTGCTTATGGTCCTTGAAGGGCCTTGAATCCTGTTTAATTGGATGATCTGGTCTTGGTGTAGATCGGGACGCATGTTTAACGCTTAGGTGTTGTTTAAAGGGGATCGCAGGGTAGGTCCAGGTCGTATATATATATATGGGATGGTCGTTGGTTATGCTGTGTTTTTTGATCCTAGTCATATAAAGGTGGGTTACATGTGGTTGTTAAGCTAGGGGAATGACTGAGAGTCTGGCGTTGTATTGCTAGTGGGTATTACTATAGTGGAGATTTCTTAAGGATCCTTGAGAGGTCCGGATAATTATGAGTAGTGCCGTGAGAGTAGCGGGCCTGGATTGACAGTTCCCTGATTATTCTGAAATGTTTGGTCATGTGGATTCGGGTTGACCGATGATGCTTACTAGTACATATTTTTGTACTGATTCTACTATTGCTATACCTTTTGGTATAGTCTGGTTGCAGGGTTGGTGATGTTTCACAGGTTCAGGATGACGACGATTCTCCAACAACTCCTGCTTCTTGCTTCTATGGTGGGAGTTGTGTCTTCATCACTTTTGTATCATCTTGTGTAGCTATTGTACCGGCTTAGACTAGGTCCTAGGGAGAGTGTTTTAAAGTTGTAAAAAATGGATTTATTGTTTTCTTCATAAAAGAGTTTTCCTGGATACAGGTTGTAAAGGTTTTCCGCAAATTCATTAAGTCATCTATTTTCTGAACATTTTTGTAAAAGGATTTCCCATGTATAAAAATGGACTAAGTTAATGGTTTATTTTAATTTTCGCAAGTTACCTGTTGAACGGGTGGTGAGGGTTCATCTATCTAGGTGGTTAGAGTAGGCGACCGCACGGCCCGGTAGGTTAGGTCGTGATATTTTCAGACCGTCGTCAAAGTGATGACTACTTATTCAAATTGGCATCAAAGTGACTCCACCTTTCAAATTTTTGTCAAGGTAATGACCATTTATCCAGACCAGTATCAAAGTGACTCCATTCAATCTTTGCTGTCAAAGTGACTCTATTTATCCAGATCGACTTCAAGGTGACTCCACTCATCCAGATTTGGTGTCAAGGTGACTCCACTCAGTACAAAATCGTGTCAAGGTGACTCCAATAATTCAAGTTGGGTCATCTGCCTTTCAATGAGACACGTTGGGTTGTCACCTCGTTCAAAGTGACATAGCAAATTCAAGTTGGATTGTCCGCCTTTCAATGAGACACATTGTGTTATCACCTCATTCAATGTGACATATCAAATTCAAGTTGGATCATCCGCCTTTAAATGAGATATGTTGGGTTGTCACCTCGATCAAAGTAATATATCAAATTCAAGTTGGGTCGTCCGCCTTTCAATGAGACACATTGAGTTGTCACCTCGATCAAAGTGACATATCAAATTCAAGTTGGGTCATCCGCCTTTCAATGAAACATGTTGAGTTGTCACCTCATTCAAAGTGACATATCAAATTCAAATTGAGTCGTACGCCTTTCAATGAGGCATGTTGGGTTGACCTCGTTCAAAGTGACATATCAAATTCAAGTTGGGTTGTCCGCCTCTTAATGAGAAATGTTGAGTTGTTATCTCGTTCAAGTGACATACCAAATTCAAGTTGGGTCGTCTGCCTTTCAATGAGACACGTTGAGTTGTCACCTCGTTCAAAGTGACATATCAAATTCAAGTTGGGTCATCCGCCTTTCAATGAGACATGTTGAGTTGTCACCTCATTCAAAGTGACATATCAAATTCAAGTGGGGTCGTCCGCCTTTCAATGAGACATGTTGAATTGTCACCTCGTTCAAAGTGACATATCAAATTTAAGTGGGGTCGTCCGTCTTTCAATGAGACAAGATTAGGTTGTCCGCTCTTCGATGAGACATGTTGGGTTGTCACCTCATTCAAAATGACATATCAAATTCTAGTTGAGTCATTTGCCTTTCAATGAGACATATTGGGTTGTCACCTCGTTCAAAGTGACATATCAAATTCAAGATTGAGTCATCTGTCTTTCAATGAGACAAAAATGGGTTGTTCGTCGTTCAAAGAACAAGATGGGGTTGTCTTCCTTTCAACGAAACAAGTTGGGTCATCCGCCTTTCAACGAGATAGGTACACAACTTTGTATCCCCAACGTCTCACAGTTTGACACTGGATGATTTTGGAAAACAATGTCAAAGGTACGTGGTTATTTTTCGTCCTAGAACATTTTTTTCTCGTTTATCATCTTTTTAAAAAATAATTTAACCTCGCCAGTAAACATAGAGTATTTTCAAGACTCTATCAAAGTCTGGCATCATTCTGTGCATATGCTATTCTTTTCCTTTGTCAAGCCAAAATTGGCTACACATCAACTTCTTCGTTCAAATTTTTTTTCATCATCTCTGAATGAAGAGGGGCAGTTGTTGACACCCAATTTTGGCCTCATATTTTCAAGTTAATATTTTTATAATTTTTATTCGTTAAATTGCACAGAATACAATTTTCTCATATTTTCTTAATGCTAACATAATTTATTGATAATTATTCTCATTTTTGAAATATTGAGATTTTTATCTAATTTTAATTATCATTAATTTTTATCGCAATTATTTGCGTATAAACGAATATTGTTTTATTTTTGTCAAATCATCAGTGGTCTTTATTTAAATCACATTTGTACATGTTTTTTGATTAGTTTTTTTTATCACAGTTCATTAATACATAAGTCGGAAGAGATATTCTTTACACAGATAAATAAATAGCACATGATTTTAGGTAAACCACAGTTTTGAGCACACAATTTTGATAGCCCATGATTTTGTTTTATCACCTAGATGGTTTAAGGTCTTAAAGTTTTTCTATAAAGTGTCCAGCGAGGAGCTCCGATACTGATGAACTGGAGCAGCTCCCACACCACCACCATCGAAACCCACGAAATCCAAACTGCACCAGCCCCTTCACCCTCTTTAGTCACTGTTTGGGCAGAAACCTGACAAACCAGAACCACCCACCAGCAACCAACAACAATTTCGTAATAGGGTTCTACTCCGACGAGCTCCGAGCTCTGACAAATCACAATCAATCTCTGACCAAACAACACCATAAGCTGTCTCCGTTCCTTTCTCCGGTGAAATCGGTTTGCTCCTCTGATGACCCATTTTTTTTCTCACTGTTTCGTTACTACTGACCACTTTTAAGCTTTCTTTGTTGACCTATTTTTACTTTTCTTTGATATTCTCTGGTGATACTCACGTTTTTCGGCAACGTCAAATTGCTGGGTATATTTTTGTGCTCTTTAATATTCTGTTAAATGTTATTTACTTATTTATTTGCTTATCAATAATCATCACTTTGTTATTTAAATTTTAGTTGGTTTTGTACTTAGAAATAGTCAACTTCCAACATTATGATTTTTGTTTCTATCACTTTAGGGGTGCTAGTGATATTTTAATTCGTAATATAATTTTGCACTACATTAATTTCGTTATTTCATTGGTTGCTACTGCCTTCAAATTTGCTTAGCGTAGTTTTTGATATTTTTTTAATGCTTTTTGTTGATATTTTGTTATAAGAACACTATAATTTAATTGACCAATAATAAAATTTTTCCGTCGGATTTTTGAGGCCTCCCCATAATAAAAGACGAATGTTATTTTGAGCTTGATTATTTCATATCGAATATCAATTTAATTGGCCGATGAAGAAATTTCCGTCGATTTTCAAGGCCTCCAATATATATAAGATGGGTTTTGTCTTTATTCATTTATTATTTCATTGATTCATTTTGATAAATATTCGCTCAATACTAACACTTTTACTAAGTGTGATTACAGGTACATGAAATTGCTTTCTGAAGAAGATATTTGTGACTATGCAGACCGTCGTGAGTGACACCCACCAACTCCCGGATGAGCAAACCAATAGAGTCCAACTCTTAGCATTAGCCTAACAGCTTAAAACCAGTGTGCAGAAATGTAAACTAGCAATCAACATAATCAAATCAACTCTATAAAAATATAGCCTGCGAAAAATCTCTCCTTAGAATCTGAAAGTCATCGTACCAAATATCTCTCAAATACTAGAGTACGGGGATGCAACCTCAAACAAATGAAATAGTCTAAGCCCGAATAAATGGGCCACAACTCAAACTAGATGGACACCAAGACAGCTCAGTCGAATAGTTCACCCTTGATATTTCGAAAAGTCTGGCCTAC
Source organism: Jaltomata sinuosa (assembly GCA_003996215.1). NCBI lineage: Eukaryota > Viridiplantae > Streptophyta > Magnoliopsida > Solanales > Solanaceae > Jaltomata > Jaltomata sinuosa. Next base: position 94,557 of record QJPP01003805.1, on the reverse strand, counting down.
AAGTGAGGTCGTGCGTCAACCGCCGGAAGATTTCCTGTACTCACAAAAAGACAAGCAAGTGCAGTATCAGTACACAACCACCGTGTACTGGTAGGATAATCAGCCAGTTCCAAATAAATATTGTATGAACAGTACATAAATCAAGTAAGAGTACAGAAACACATAGGCAAGTCAACAAGCATTCCTACACTACAAGTCTCTACTTAACTTGTCTAACATGTAAACCACTTCACAATTATGATCAACAACCCATAACAATAACAATTATGCCTCGTCACATACCCTGGACCCACCCTGGATCCCCTCTAGACAATACCTAAGTGTCAAACAACAACCTATCCTACACCAAGACCAACTCGTAAAGTAATATAACAACCCGACCTCTCGAGGACCAAAATATACAACCACAATTCAAGTTCACAACCTAGTCCACTCAGGGAACCATTAAATAAAGATGCATAAATATAAGAAATTAAACTCGTACCAGGCGTGGTACTCGAGCCAACCGTTAGTATTATCCCGTGCCAAGCGTGGTACTCGAGCCAACTGTTAGTATTATCCCGTACCTAGCGTGGTACCCGAGCCAGCCGTTAGTATATATTCATACCAGGCGTGGTATCCGAGCCGATCAAAGTCAAACCATCCACAGTCACAAAATGAACAATCAACTTGTAAACCAACAAGCACAATACAACGTTCAATTTCCCAGACTGCTAACAGAACTATTAGACATTTCTAATCATTCCCTAAGTAATGCATCTCATACAAATACTTAGACAAGAGTACTTAAACACACAAAGCATATAGGAAGAAACCATCACCTACCTCGAAATGATCCAAAGATCTACACAACCAGAGCTTTCCCGTTTTTTGAAGTTCTTGCCGGTTCTTGGTCTAGAACAACACACAATAACTATTAATCAATCTTTATGGCCTAAATTTCACCCGAATTACTTATAATCCTAAACCCCAGGCCACTCATGATCATTCCACCCTTTTCCCCAGGATTTCCTCCATTAATTCAGCTAGTTCTACCATTTTTACGGATAAAATTAGGAAATTAAGGTCATATGATCATAAAACAGTAAATTTAGCAATACCCAATAACTTCTACACATAGAATCCCTCTTTTCCCCGGATTCTACCCTCCCTAAGTCATTCCAAACCTTTCCCTAAGTTCACTCCTAGCAATTCTACCTCATAGGAAAAGTATTACAGAGTTCGGGGAGTAGAAACCTTACCTTAGGGAAGAAAAATGATGAAGAATGGAGGAAAAATACCTGAAATCGCCCTAGCCCTTCTCCCAAACAAATTTGTGAAAACTGAAGGTTTTTGGGGAAGTTTCTGCATTAAATCCCATCACGCTCCGCTATAGTGGTCCGCTCCGCTATAGCAGTAGCGCCGTAGCGGAGTCAACCGCTATGGCAGAGGTTGACCGACTTGACTTTCGCTGTAGCAGTAATTTTTCCGCTATAGTGAAGGTCGCCGTGGCATAGTGTCAACCACTGTAGCGGTTGACATGGGATAGAAGGTCGTAAAATCTCCAAAACTAGTCCATTTTATAACACACTTATTTTTCCAACGTCCCAGAATAACTCCTTCATGTCAACCTCGATTCCGGGAGTTCTACTTACCCGAATTCAATTCCGAAAAGTCCCCCGGACTCCTTTATGTGTTAGCTACGATGAAAACTATCTCACATCAAGACATCAAACCCAATCCTTACTCGGATTGCCCTAGACCAGACCTTACCCCAAAATTGGCCGAGTCTAGCCTAGCCCAAAATTCAAACTCCCAAACACGGAGTTTTCTAACTCTAAAATTTGACACAAATGATTTACCCATAATGATGAATACGGTTATTACAACAGATACCAATTTACCCATCGTTCATCCCCGAATAATCAAACTCAAAAATACGGAAAGATAAAGAAGGAAAGAGTAGTACCTGTATCCTCAAACAAGTAAGGGTACTTGTTACGCATGTCCTTCTCGGTTTTCCAAGTGGCTTCCTCAACTGGATGATGCTTTCATTGAACCTTTACCATACTGATCACCTTTGTCCTCAATTTTCGGACATCCTGATCAAGAATCAGAACTGGCTCGTCTTCATAGCGAAGATCCTTATCAAGTAACACTTCATCCCACTTGATGATATAGTCCCCATCACCATGGTATAACTTAAGCATGGATACATGGAATAACGGATGGACACCCGACAAACTAGGCAGTAGTGCTAACTTGTAAGCCATTGGCCCCACAATTTTGAGAACCTCAAACGGACCGATGAACCGGGGGCTGATCTTGACCCTCTTACCGAAACGCATAACTCCCTTCATTGGTGACACTTTCAGCAACACTTGTTCACCAACCTGAAATTCTATGTCCCGGACCTTGCGATCCGTATATTCCTTCTGCCTGCTTTGGGTAGCTAGTAATTTGGCCTTCATACCTTTTACCTTTTCTTGTGCTTCCCTTACCAAGTCTATGCCCAAAGGTTTCACATCGCCTTCCTCAAACCACCCAATTGGTGACCTACAACTCCTCCTATACAGAGCCTCGAACGCTGCCATGTCAATACTGGAGTGGTAGCTATTGTTGTATGAGAACTCACACAACGGTAGAAACTAGTTCCAATGACCCTCGAAGTCAATTACACATGTTCTCAGCATGTACTCCAATACCTGAATCGTCCTCTCTGACTGACCATCAATCTGAGGATGGAAGGCTGTACTAAAGGTGAGTTGAGTGCCCAACTCCTCATGCAACTTACCCCAAAACTTGGAAGTAAACTGCGTACCCCTGTCTGAAATAATGGACCATGGTACTCCTAGCAATCTCACAATCTCCTTCACATAGACCTTAGCCAATTGTTGCGAATTATAATCCACCCTGATCGGAAGGAAGTGAGTTGACTTGGTCAGTCTGTTAACAATGACCCAAATAGAATCATACTTCCCCAAAGTCTTGGGGAGACCCACCACAAAATCCATGGCTATTCTCTCTCACTTCCACTTTGGAATGGGCATCCTCTGAAGTAGTCATGCAGGTCTCTAGTGTTCATACTTTACCTGCTGGCAATTCTGACACTTGGACACGAAATCAGCTATGTCCCTTTTCATTCCAGGCCACCAATAAAGCTGCCTCAAATTCCCGTACATCTTGGTTATGCCCAGATGAATTGAATACCACAAACCATGAGCCTCTGCCAACACCTTTTGAATCATATTGTCAACCAAAGGAACGCATAGCCTTCCTCTAAAAGTTAACACACCGCCAGAGTCTAATGTGGCATCCCTAGACTCTCTGGATATTGCCTTGCTCCGAAGCCTGCTCAACTGCGAATGCTGAAACTGTCCGGCCTTTAATTCCTCAATGAAGGTGGATTTGACCTCAACAGTGGCCAAAATCTCACCTTGTTCCGAAATACCCAAGTGCATGAACTTGGGGACCAATGTCTGAATTTCCCTTGCCAGTGGTTTTTTGGACACCCCCAAATAAGCCAAACTGCCCATGCTAGCTATTTTCCGGCTCAATGTATTCGCCACTACATTAGCCTTACCTTGATGGTACTGAATAGTCACATCGTAATCCTTCAACAATTCCATCCACCTCCTCTGCCTCAGGTTCAAATCCTTCTAAGTGAAGACATGCTGCAGACCGCGATGATCAGTGAACACTTCACACTTGATACCATAGAGATAGTGTCTCCAAATCTTGAGTGCAAAGACCACCGTTGCCAACTCTCAATCGTGAGTCAGGTAGTTTCTCTCATGTACCTTTAACTGCCTAGAAGCATAGGTTATCACATTCCTATCCTGCATCAACACAACACCCAAACTAAGATGTGAAGAATCACAGTAAACAATAAAGTCTTTACTTTCAACCGGTAAGGACAAAATATGAGTCGTGGTCATAAGTGTCTTGAGCTTTTGGAAGCTCTATTCGCACTTGTCAGACCACACAAATGCCATATCTTTCTGTTTCAGCCTTGTCAAGTGAGTAGCAATGGAGGAAAAATCCTTAACAAACCTCCAGTAATAACCTGCGAGCCCCACAAAACTCCTCACCTTAGTCATAGAGCTAGGCCGGACCTAACTCTTGACTGCCTCTATCTTCTGGGGATCTACCATCACCCCCTATTCTGACACTTTATGCCCCAAGAATGCTATTGAAGTTAACCAGAACTCGCACTTTGTGAACTTCGCATAAAGCTTTTGACGCCTCAAAATGTCCAACAATATACAGGGATGTTTATCATGCTCCTCCCTACTCTTGGAGTAGATAAAATATCATAAATGAAAACAATGTCGAACGAATCCAAGTAAGATTTAAACATCACATTCATTAAACTCATGAATGCTGCCGGTACATTGGTCAAACCAAATGACATTACTAAGAACTCATAATGCCCATAGCCAGTCCTAAAAGCAGTCTTAAGAGTGTCCTCATGCCTAATTTGTAACTGGTGATACCCTGAACTCAAGTCAATTTTCGAAAATACCGATGCACCCTGTAACTTGTCAAACAGATCATCAATATGGGGTAGAGGGTACTTATTCTGGATGGTAACCTTGTTCAGCTGCCTGTAATCTATGCACATCCGCATACTACCATTCTTCTTCTTTACAAATAATCCCGGAGCACCTCAAGGCAAAGCACTGGGATGGATAAATCCCTTATTTAGGAGTTCCTGAAGCTGAGTCTTAAGTTCTCTTAACTCTGTTGGAGCCATACGATACGGAGGAATGGAAATGGGATGAGTGCCCAGCTCCAAGTTAATACAAAAGTTAATATCCCTGTTCGGAGGCATACCAGGCAAATCCGCTGGAAACACCTCTCGAAACGCTGAAACAACTGGAACTGACTCAATAGATGGGGACTCCACACTATCATTCCAGAGATGAGCCAAAAAGGCTAAACACCCTCTTCCCACTAGCTTCCTAGCCCGAACAAATGATATAATACTGACCGGCTTAGATCTGTACACACCTTCCCACTCTAGCCTCTCCTTACCTAGAATCTCTGGAGCCACAGTCTTAGTGTTGCAATTCAACACAACATGATAAGAGGATAACCAGGTCATGGCCAAAATAATGTGAAAATCAGCCATATCCAGTATTACTAAGTTTACCCAAGTACGCAGCCCCACAAAAATAACAGAACATTTACGATAAACATAAGCCACCACAACTGACTCTCCAACTGGGGTAGAAACATGGATAGGGGAATCGAGTATATCACATACCAAGTCCAGATCCAACGCAAAATTCACAGACACATAAGAATATGTAGCACCTGGGTCAAATAACACCAAAGCTATTTTATCACAGACGAGAATGGTACCAGTGATTACTGCATCTGATGCCTCAGCTTCGGTCCTCCCTAAAAATGCATAGCAGTGAGCCCGATCATCAATCCAGGCAACCTCCCTGGACGGCTACGCCGCACCCCTGCCTGCACCGCCGTTCCCTCTGTCTCCCCAGCCTCTCTGAAAGTTACCTCACCCACCCTGTGGACGACCTCTTGCATGACCACCTCTACCTGCCGAGACCACAGCCTTGGGCTGCTGCTGAACTTGATTATCGGTCTGCCTGTGAGGGCACTCCCTCTTAAAGTGGCCCAGATCACCACAATGGAAGCAACCACGATCAAGTGCAGGCCTGCTAGCAGATGAATAAGAAGCTCCCTCGCCTTTAGGAGATGAAAACTGCTGATTAGCTCCAGGACGACCACCTGTAGCAGCTGACAGAGCTGACTGAATAGGATGGGCTGAGTATACCTGCTGATTCTAACCCCTGGAGTACGAACCACTATAATTTCCCTTATTTCGGGGATTCTTGGCTAACACCTTAGCCTGCCCCGCCTGCCTGACTCCCTCAAGTTTCTTCACATAATCCACCACATCATTAAAGCCTTTCCCTGAAGAAGTCATGTGCACCGACAGTACCTAAAGCTGAGTATGCAAATCCTTGATAAACAACCGAACCCTCTCCTCCTCAGAACCCAGCAACTGCGTAGCAAAATGAGACAAGGCATGAAACTTTGCCTCATAAGCAGAGACTGACATGCTACCCTGCTTTAAATTTAAGAACTTATCCTTCTTCCGGTTCCTCAAGGTACGGGGTACATACTTCTCTAAGAAAATAGAATGAAACTGCTCCCAAGTCAGTGGAGGTAAAATAGACGACCGACACTCCACATGAGATCTCCACCACTGCTTGACATCATCTTACAGCTGAAATGTGATGAACTCTACCCCATACTGTTGCACAATGCCCAGCTTGTGAAGTCTCTCAAAACAATCCAATATGAACTCATAAGCATCTTCCCTGTCAGTACCCTAGAACGTAGGAGGTTTCAGCTTGAGAAACTTGGTCAGCATCTCATGTTCATTCCCTGTCATCACTGCGCCTAGCATTGGCCTGAAAAAGTCACCTATGCCTGAAGCTGCATCCATCCTAGGAGCCGTAGGATCTGCTGGCTGAATTCCCAGAGCCTGATTTGTAAGTGCCGTGGGTGTGGCTTCAGCACTAATCAAACAACTCAAGATATTCCAAGCCTGCTGAAATGCTTCTGGTGTCATAGAAGGAAGGCCTGCACCTCCAGCCGGTGCCGCCTCTACCTCAGCCTGCGCCCCATCATCCTCCACCACAACTTCCACATAATCAACAACCTATTCCTGAGGTGGGGGAGGGGTTGCTTATCGCGGTCCTGCAGCAGCATGAGCTCCACCCCTGGCGGGCATGGCTCTACCGCGTCCTCTGCCCCTTCCCCTGCCTCTACCATGGACAGTCGGACCCGCTGCTGGGACCGCCGATCTAGATCTATTGTTCCTTGTGTTAACCATCTGTGAACAGATGAGTGAAATAGTCAGATACCAATTTGTATCACCAGATACCAATTGGAATCAAGTTATAGCACGATGGAAGAAAGAAGAGATAGTTTTCTAAAGTCCCATAGCCCCTCGAAGAAAAGTACAGACATCTCCGCATCGTTCTTCAAGACTCTACTAGACCTATTTTGGTACGACAAGATCAATGAACCTAGGGCTCTGATACTATCTTTGTCACGACCCAGACCGCCATGAGTGTCACCCACCCAACCCCAAGATGAGCGAACCAATAGAGTCCAACTCTTAGCATTAGCCTAACAGTTTAAAACCAGTGTGCAAAAATATAAACTAGCAATCAACATAATCACATCAACTCTATAAAATATAGCCTGTAGAAAATCCCTCCCTAGAATCTGAAAGTCATCATACCAAACAACTATCAAATACTAGAGTACGGGGATGCAACCCTAAACAAATGAAATAGTCTAAGCCTGAACAAATGGGCCACAACTCAAACTAGATGGACACCAAGGTAGCTCGGTCGAATATCTCACCCTTGATATCTCAGAAAGTATGGTCTACAAGTGAGGTCATGCGTCAACCAATGGAAGATTTTCTGTACTCACAAAATGACAAGCAAGTGCAGTATCAGTACACAACCACCGTGTACTGGTAGGATCATCAGCCAGTTCCAAATAAACAATGTATGAATAGTATGTAAATCAAGTAAGAGTACAGAAACACATAGGCAAGTCAACAAGCATTCCGAGATTACAAGTCTCTACCTAACTTGTCTCACATATAAACCACTTCACAATTATGATCAACAACCCACAACAATAACAATTATGCCTCATCACATATCCCGGACCCACCTTGGATCCCCTCTAGACAACACCTAAGTGTCAAACAACAACCAGGTCTACACCAAGACCAACTCATAAAGCATTATAACAACCCGACCTCTCAAGGACCAAAATACATAACCACAATTCAAGTTCACAACCCGGTCCACTCAGGGAACTATTAAATAAAGATGCAGAAATACAAGAAAGTAAACTCGTACCAGGCATGGTACCCGAGCCAACCGCCAACCGTTAGTATTATCCCATACCAGACATGGTACCCGAGCCAACTGGTAGTATTATCCCGTACCATGCGTGGTACCCGAGCCAATCGTTAGTATATATTCATACCAGGCGTGGTACCCGAGCCAACCAATGTCAAACCATCCACAGTCACAAAATGAACAATCAACTTGTAAACCAACAAGAACAATACAATGTTCAATTTCCCAGACTGCTAACAGAACTATTAGACATTTCTAATCATTCCCTAAGCAATGCATCTCATACAAATACTTTGACAAGAGTACTTAAACACACAAAGCATATAAGAAGCAACCATTACCTACCTCAAAATGATCCAAAGCTCTACACAATCAGAGCTTTTCCATTTCTCGAAGTTCTTGCCGGTTCTTGGTCTAAAAGAAAACAGAATAACCAATAATCAGTCTTTATGGCCCAAATTTCACCCGGATTACGTATAATCCTAAACCCTAGGCCACCCATGATCATTCCACCATTTTTCCCAAGCTTTCCACCATTAAATCACATATTTCTACCATTTTTACGGATAAAATTAGGAAATTAAGGCCACATGATCATAAAACAGTAAATTTAGCAACACCCAAGAACTTCTACACATAGAATCACCCTTTTCCTCGTATTCTATCCTCCCTAAGTCATTCTAAACCTTTCCCCAAGTCCACTCCTAGCAATTCTACCATATAGGAAAAGTATTATGGAGTTCGGGGAGTAGAAACCTTACCTTAGGGAAGAAAAATGATGAAGAATGGAGGAAAAACGCCTGAAATCTCCCTAGCCCTTCTCCTAAACGAACTTGTGAAAACTGAATATTTTTAGGGAAGTTTCTGCATTAAATCCCATCATGCTCCACTATAGAGGTCCACTCCGCTATAGCGGTACCACTGTAGCGGTCAGGACTGAAAGTCATAAAATCTTCAAAACTAGTCCATTTTACAAAACAGTAATTTTCCCGACGTCCCAGAACAACCCCTTCACGTCAACCTCGATTCTGGGAGTTCTACTTACCCGAATTTGATTATGAAAAGTCCCCCGGACTCTTTTATGTGTTAGCAATGAGGAAAACTAGCTCACATCAAAACATCAAACCCAATCCTTATTTGGATCGCCCTAGACCATACCTCGCCCCAAAACTGGCTAAGACTAGCCTAGCCCAGAATTTCAAACTCCCAAACCCGGAGTTTTCTTACTCTAAAAATTGGCACAAATGGTTTACCCATAACGACAAACCCGATCATTACAATATTCGAATTAAAATTCGAAGATGTTGTATAATTCTCTCTTATGTTTATTCATTTTAGCTAACGATAGGCAAATATTAAGCCGTTTGATAAAAGTTTATCCTTGAATTCTTAGAGTTGTTTTATCTCCTCAATTGAAAAAATGAGTTCAGTCGGGAACCACCGTTGTGGATTCTGAAGTATGCCTAACCCCTTCCCTTCGGAATAACTTCAATCCTTACCTAGAATCTAACTGGTTTCGTAGACTATATTTATTCTTTAATTAAAAGGTTTCCTGATTTTCCTAAAATTAGGTGGTGATTCTCTTTCTCTCTCTTAAATTATTTTTTAAACTATTTTTTATTAATTATTTTTTGTGAGTCCCGATGTTGTATCCTATCAAATATAACACTTATCCGAAATTCCCACTCATTCTCCCCCTCTCCCCAATTTCCATCCGTTGGAACCCTAGAATCCTCCTATATAAACCCTTTACTCTCCACCATAGAAAGTGAGTTTTTGGGTAGCAAAAATCTTGGAGAGTCCTTTTCTCTGATTTTTGGGGGAAACTTAAGAATTCAAGTTGAAACAAAGCAAGAAATACTATTGACTTTGAAGTTTTCCTGGGTCTGTTTGTTGCATTTTTGAAAGGGGGAAGTTCGAGTCCGTCGGAAAGTCGCTAACATATCAAATTGTTATTCCAGTCGCTGCACCAAGGAAGGTAAAATCTCATCTTTCTGTATTTTCTTATTATGCTTTGAATTTGGACGCTGTAATGAAAATTCCTATGTTATTACGAATTCAAAATTCTTGGGCTGGTCTTGTTTGAATTGGTTATATTGTTATGATGAGAAATTACGGGTGAGTTTAGAGTCTTCTATTCATATTGAAATTGTTGTGCGTGTTGATTATTTTGTATGATGTAGAGCTAAGGTTTTTCTTAAAGGGTTGTTTGTTTATGACACCAAATCAGAATCTGTTATGGAAGAAAGAGCATATAGGATTACTTCCTAGTCTTCCTCTAAGCCTTCAATCCAACAGATGAATAAAGCTTTCATTATGGTTCCATTTCATCAACCAATTTTTCTCTTTAAAAGCTCCAAATTAGCATAGTTGTGATTGGTTTCATTTGTTCCCTTTCGTTCCTTTAATGATTTTGTTATTAAACTGTTGAATATTGGATTGAACTTCAAGTGTCTCCTTCATCATACTAAGAAAAACTCTTGAACGAAGAACTAAAGTATAAGGAAGTTTCTCCGTAGCTCATCTTCATTAGGATTATTTCCTCTTAACTGATTTGTTTTATCTCCAATGCTACCGAATCCTTAGAATATGGGTTATTGATCAAGTGGTGTTTCTATATTTTTGCTTGAGTTCTGTTTGTGGGTTCTTAATAGAAAAAGAATGGGAGCTTGTCGAGAAAAGATCTTGAACAAGTCAGTTCAGTTTTCTTTAGGTGCTCCTAGGCTCGATACCCTCGTGATATCCTTTAATATTTTCTTTTGTTTTGTGTGTGTTTTTGTTCCTTTCATGATAAAGTTGCCTTTTTTTGATTAAGTTCTTGGTATGTGACCTTAACCAAGTGAATGAAAGCTTTGATCTAATAATGCTATGAACTGATTAAAAACTCCCTTTGTGGTAGAAGCATTAGTTTCACTCGGCATGTCCCATAGTAAATTATTTGTACTGATCCAGTAGTAAAACTCTTTTTTTTCCTTTCCTTTTTGTTACTCCATTATTCTGATGAATAATTGGTTCTAGCTGATATACGAAGCATGAACATTTATGAATAAGTTTTTGTGTTTCTCTTTTCTTTCATTTTTCTCTCATGAACAAATCCATGCTAGTCTCTTATTAAGATATTTTCCCTCAAGTTTTCTCATCCATATGGTTATTGAATGTAAGCTAATTTAAATTAGCATGTTATGAGATTCCTGATAGTAAAGTGTTATGAACTTTCGAGAATAGGATCTTCCAAGATAAATCTACTTGCTTCTTTTAAGGGAATGATTTTCTTTCCTCATATTGTTCTTTATCTTTGGCGTTCGAGTTGGTTGATAGGAATAGATCGATTAGAATGGATTAATTAAGCACACTTTTATTTTCACCGTTCTGTTTCCCCATTTCGACAGGAGGCAGTCCTTTCCCCGTCCTATTTATTTTAGTTTAAAGGATTCTTAATTCTTTAATGATGTTAAGTGTTTCTTTATGAAACAAGAATGATCCAGTAGTTGGGATGACATTGTATGCAGTTAATAAGCCCATTCGAATTCGTTAATTTGGTTATTGCCATGTGTTGATTTTAATATTTTAAGCTTATAGTGGTGTTAAATAAGTATGCTAATCTTTTTCTTATCTTTTCTTTGCATGAACACCTCCTTCATCGAGTCCACTCGGACTCCCCCATCCTTGCATATCCATTGGGGCTAAGCCAAATTTCTCGAGTCAAGTCCATGAAGGACCAGTATACAGTAGTATACTAGTAAAGGAGCCGATATACAAGTCTTGGGAGCGGAAAAGTATGAAATATACAGCTGATATGCAGTAGTATACTCAGCTGGTATACAAGTGAAGAATGGACTCAAAGTCCCTCAGATTTGAAATGGGCTGAGAAGCCCATTTCCTCTTTCTCTCTTCTTTTATTTAATTACTTTGTAATTTATCTTGACTAGTTATACTAACTTTAAATTAATACATCTACATAGATCCCCTAAGTGACGTTATTTTGATTTTATTATAGTTTTATTGGGTTTATTCAATCTCGTAACATAAGTTGGTTTTGGTTAAATTGGTCTTTATGTTAATCTTCCTAGCAACGATTTAAAAAAAAATAAAGAGTGCTTTATTTTCCCCATTTTTGTGTTAGTTTAAAACCAAAATAATCCTTGAATATCGTAAATTATATTTTATACATGTTAATCGATTTTTCAAGTTAGTTTTTAAAATTTCCTTGGTTATTAGTTCTTTTAAATTAATGCATCTTTCTTTTAAAAATCTTTCACTCAAAAGAGGCTTCTTTTAAAATAATTTTCTCTTATGATTATTTTTTCTCAAATAACCATTGTTTTAAATAAATTTGCAACTTTATTTACTTTTCACTCTTAATCGGAAAAGATAAAAATTGTTCAAACTTTTCTTCAAAAAATAGTGTCTCATTTTCTAGTAATTTTTCAAGCTCCTTTAACTTGATAAAAATAAATTACGTCTTTATTTGAAATCATGCCATTTTCATGTCTTTTAATATTTTTCTAAACCAACTCTTTCGGAAATTAGTCATTTTCATTTAAGTTAGTCAAATTGTTTTGGTCAATCATTTTAAAACAGACGTTCTTAAGTGCCTTAAAACCCTTCTTAAGACGTTACTTGAACCCTTACCCATTTTCTCTATATTTTAAAAATTTATTTCTATTTTAAGTCTTTGATATTGTTCTTTTAAGTTTTCTTAATTTCTTTATAAAAATTAAGTGGCGACTCTATTTGTTTTAAAATTATTTTAGAACTTCTTTTAAGTTTTGAAATGTTTTAAAAGTCAAAAACCATTATATTTCCTTATTTTTTGAAAACAAATAGTAAAATTCCAAAAAGGGATAAAACAAGTATGTGCCCCGTACCTTGAAGGATCGTAAGAAGGACGAGTTTCTGGCTATTGAGCAGGGTAATATGTCAGTTTCAACGTATGAGGCCAAGTTTCATGCCTTGTATCAGTTTGCTACTCAGTTGTTGGGCTCCTAAGAGGAGAGGATTCGGTTAATTGTGAAATGGTTGAATACTAAATTATAGGTGTTGTCAGTGTACATGACTTCAGTAGGGAAGAGCTTCAATGAGGTCACAAACTATGTAAAGAAGTTAGAAGGGGTTAGACAGGTTGGGCAGGCTAAGGTGTTAGCCAAGAAGTCCCCGGCACGATGGAAATTTCAGTGGTTCATACTCTAGGGGCCACAGTCAGTAGTGTATTCTGCCCGTCCTATTCAGTCAGCCTTGCCCGCATCTACAGGTGGTCATTCTGGAGCCTGACAGTTGTCAACTCCTAGAGGCTAGGGGGCTTCCTACACTTCTACCAACAGGCCCACTCTTGACCGCGGATGTTTTCACTGTGGTGATCTAGGTCACTTCAAGAGGGAGTTCCCTCACAGGCAGACATGTAATCAGGCTCAGCAGCAGTCTAAGGCTGTGGTCCCAGCGGCTAGAGGTAGTTATGCTAAAGTCGTCCACAGGGTGGGCGAGGTAACTTTCAGGGAGGCTGAAAAGACAAAGGGAATGGCGGCGCGGACAGAGGAGTAGTGCAGCTAGCCAGGAAAGTTGTTCGGATTGATGACCAGGCCTACTATTATGCTTTTCCAGGGAAATCTGAGGCCGAGGCATCAGACGCAGTGATCACATGTACCATTCTTATTTGTGATAGGATGGCTTCTGTACTTTTTGACTCAGGTTCTACATATTCTTTTGTTTCTGTGAACTTTGCCTTGGGTTTAGATTTTATTTTTATGTTCTTGATTCCCCTATTCATGTTTCTACCCTAGTTAGAGAGTCGGTTATATTGACTCATGTTTATCATACTTGTCCTGTGGTGTTTGTGGGGTTACAAACTTGGATAGATTTGGTTATTCTGGACATGTTAGACTTTGATGTTATCTTAGGCATGACCTAGTTATCTCCTTATCATGCATTATTGAATTATAATACTAAGACTGTGGCTCTAGAAATTCTGGGTAAGGATTGGCTAGAGTGGGAAGGTGTGTACAAGCCTAAGTCGGCTAAAGTTATATCATTTGTTCAGGCTAGGAAGCTAGTGGGGAGAGGGTGTTTGGCCTTCTTGGCTTATCTCCGAGATAATATTGTGGAGTCCCCATTGATTGAGTCAGTTTCGATTGTTTTGGAGTTTCAGGAGATGTTTTCGATGGACCTGCCTGGTATGCCTTCGGATAGAGATAATGATATTTGTATAAATTTGGAGCCGGGCACTCGCCCAATTTACATTCCACCATCTCATATGGCTTTGGCAGAGTTGAGGGAACTTAAGACTCAGCTTTAGGAACTCTTAGATAATGGTTTTATTCATCCCAGTGCTTCACCTTGGAGTGCTCCAGTCTTGTTTGTAAAAAAGAAGGATGGTAGTATGCAGATATGCATAGACTACATGTAATTGAACAAAGTTACCATCTAGAATAAGTACCCTTTACTCTGTATAGATGATCTCTTTGACCAGCTATATGGTGTATCTGTGTTTTCAAAAATTGACCTAAGGTCAGGGTACCATCAGTTAAAGATTATGCCTGAGGACATCCCTAAGACTGCTTTTCAGACTCGGTATGGGCATTATGAGATCCTAGTGATGTCGTTTGGGTTGACCAATGTGCCAAAAATATTCATGAGTTTGATGAATGGGGTATTCAAATATTATCTCGATTCGTTCGTCATTGTATTTATAGATGATATCTTGATCTACTCCAAGAATAGGGAGGAGCATGTTGAGCATCTCCGCATTATGTTGGATATTTTGAGGCACCAGAAGCTATATGCAAAATTTTTTAAGTGTGAATTTTGGTTGACTTCAGTTGCTTTCCTTGGGCATGTAGTGTTAGAAAAAGGGGTGATGGTGGATCCCCAGAAGATTGAGGCAGTTAAGAATTAGGTCCGGCCTTGCTCTGTGACTGAGGTGAGGAGTTTTGTGAGGCTTGCAGGCTACTACTGTATATTTGTTAAGGATTTTGTGTCCATCGCTATTCACTTGACAAGGTTGACTTAGAAGGAGGTACCGTTTGTGTAGTCCGAAAAGTGTGAGGAGAGCTTCCAAAATCCCAAAACACTTCTTACTAGAGCTCCCATTCTATCATTGCCGGTTGAAGGTAAGGATTTCATTGAATATTGTGATCCTTTATATTTGGGTTTAGGTGCTGTGTTAATGCAGGACAAGAATGTTATAGTATATGCCTCTAGGCAGTTGAAGGCTCATGAGAAAAATTATCCAACCACGACTTGGAGTTGGAAAGGGCGATTTTTGCACTCAAGATTTGGAGACACTATCTCTATAGTGTCAAGTGTGAAGTGTTCACCGATCATCGCAGTCTGCAGTATGTATTCACACAGAAGGACTTGAATCTGAGGTAGAGGAGGTTGATGGAGTTGTTAAAAGATTATGATATGACCATCCAGTATTATCTAGGTAAGGCTAATGTGGTGGCAGACGCATGGAGCCAGAAAATAGTCAGCATGGGCAGTTTGGCTTGTTTGGGGGTGTCCAAATGACCATTGGAAAAGGAGATTCAGGCTCTAGAATCTAAGTTCATGCAACTGGGCATTTCAGAACAGGGTGAGGTGTTGGCCATTATTGAGGTCAAATCCACTTTCGTAGAAGAAATAAAGGCCAAGCAGTTTCATGATGCACAATTGAACAAGCTTTGGAGCAAGGTAATATCCAGAGAGTCCAGGGATGCCACGTTGGACTCTGGTGGGGTGATGAATTTCAGGGGGAGGATTTGTGTTCCTTGGGTTGATGACATAATTCATAAGGTGTTGGCAGAGGCTCATAGTTCACAGTATTCGATTCATTGGGGCGTAACCAAGATGTACAGGGATTTGAGGCAACTCTACTGGTGGCCTGGGATAAAAAAGGACATAGCTGATTTCGTGTCCAAGTGTCAGAATTGTCAATAGGTCAAGTATGAGCACCAAAGGCCTGCAGGACTACTTCAGAGAATTCCCATTCCCAAGTGAAAGTGGGAAATAATAGCCATGGATTTTGTGGTGGGACTTCCCAGGACTTTGGGAAAGCATGACTCAATTTGGGTCATTGTGGGCCGGCTGACCAAGTCAACTCACTTCATTCCGTTCAGGGTGGACTATAATTTGTAGCAGCTGGCTATGATCTATGTTTAGGAGATCGTGAGATTGCATGGGGTAGCATTGTCTATTATTTCAAACAGGGGTACACAGTTTACCTCTAAGTTCTGGGGTAAGTTACATGAAGAGTTGGGCACTTAACTCACTTTCATTCCAACATTCCATCCTCAGACAGACGATCAGTCGGAGAGGATAATCCAAGTGTTAGAAGATATGCTGAGAGCATGTGTGATTGACTTTGGGGGTCATTGGGACCAATTTCTACTATTGTGTGAGTTCTCATACAACAATAACTACCACTCCATTATTGATATGGCACTATTTGAAGCCCTGTATGGGAGGGGATGTAGGTCACCCATAATGTGGTTTGAAGTAGGAAATATGAAGCCTCTGGGCGTAGACTTGGTAAGAGAAGCGCAGGAAAAAGTAAGGGGCATTCAGACCAAGTTTTTAGCAGCCCAGAGCAGACAAAAGGAGTACGCAGACCACAAGGTAAGAGACATGGATTTTCAGGTTGGTGAGCAAGTATTATTGAAAGTGTCACCAATGAAGGGGGTTATGCATTTTGGCAAGAAGGGAAAGCTCAGCCCTTGGTATATCAGTCCATTTGAGGTTCTAGAAATTGTAGGGCCGGTGGCTTACAGGTCAGCACTGCCGCCCTGTTTATCAGGAGTCCATCTAGTCTTTCATGTATCCATGTTGAAGTGATACCATGGGGATGGGGAATACATTATTAAATGGGATAAGATATTACTATACACGGATTCTTGATCGGGATGTCCAAAATTTAAGGACAAAAGAGATAAAATCTGTGAAAGTTAAATAGAAGAATCATCTGGTTAAAGAAGCCACTTGGGAAATCGAGAGGGTCATGCAGGACAAGTACCCTTACTTGTTTGAGGTTTCAGGTACTAGACCTTTCCCTCTTTTATTTCATCTTTTCGGGTTTGATTATTTGTGGATGAACGATGGGTAAATTGGTATCTATTGTAAAGACTGGGTTCATCATTATGGGTAAACTTTTCATGCCAAGTTTCGAGTTAGAAAACTTTCAGGTTTGGGAGTTGGAAATTCTAGGCTAGGCTAGTCTCGGACAGTTTCTGAGCAAGGTATGGTCTAGGGAAATCCAATAAGGATTAGGTAATATGCCTTGTAGTGAGCTAGGTTTTCTGTTAGCTAAGATATAAAGGAGTCCGGGGGACCTTTTGGAAGTGAATTTGGGTAAGTAGAACTCCAGTATTGAGGTTGACATGAATGGGTTATTTCAGAATGTCAGGATTTAAAGGTGTGTTGTAAAATGGGTACTTCTAGGGGATTTTGCGACTTTATGTACCATTTCAACCACCGTAGAAGTTGACACAATGGGGTAGCGACCACCACTATAGAAGAATAATTTCTGCTAGAGCGAAAGTCAACTTTGGTTAGCACCGCCATAGCGGTCGGTTCTGCTATAGTGGTGTATGGACTGTTATAGCGGACTGAGATGGGATTTAATGCAGAAACTTTCCCAGAATGTTCAATTTTCATCAAGAACATTTTGGAGAAGGGCAAGGGAAATTTTGGGCGAACCTTACTCTTTTTTCACCATTTTTCATCCCAAAGGTAAGGATTCCACTCCCCTAACGTAATAATATCTTTCCTACGTTGTAGAATTGCTAGTTTGGACTTGGGGGAAAGGTTTGGATTACCTAAGAATGGTAGAATCCAGGGAAAAAGGGGATTGTAGGGCGTACAATTTCTTGGGTCTTGAATATTCTTGTTAGGTTATGATCAATTAGCCATAATTCTCTAAATGTATCCATAAAAATGATAGACTTAGGTGAATTAATGGTGGGAAAGCCGGGGAATGGGTGGAATGATCATAGTTTGGCCTGGGGATTGGGATTTTACGTAATTTGGGTAATTAGTAGGCCATGTGGACTGATTTTAGTATCTTGTAATTATTTTTAGACTAAGAACAAGAACAGGCTTCGGAACACGGGAAGGCTCTGGTCCAGTAGAGCTTTGTGTAATTTGAGGTAGGTGATGGTTATTTTTTCCCAATGTGCAATACATGTTTATGTACTATCGCTTAGTATTGTGTGAGTTTGCATGCTTAGAGAACGAGATTATGAATGTCTACTTATCCGGTTATCAGTCTTGTGAAATGAACTTGTTTTGTTGCTTGTTTGTTTACAAGTATGCTTTTGTTCATCGTTTGTTGATTGATTCGATTTTGTGTGATATTTGGTTGGATAGGGTACCATGCCTGGTATATGTTACATATTAGTTGGCTCGGGTACTATGCTTGGTACGAGATACTTATCAGTTGGCTCGAGTACCATGCGCAGTACAGGATTCATAATGGTTGGCTCGGGTACCATGCCTAGTACGGGTTTGATTTACTTATATTAATTGTATTCTTTTGATGGTTACATGAGTGGACTAGGTTGTATTCTTGAATTGTGATTTCTTGAATTGTGATTTCTGTATATGGTCCATGAGAGGCCGGGTGATTATATTTAACTATGAGGTTGGTCTTAGTGTCTACCAAGATTGCATGTTGAAAACATAGGTGGTGTCCTAGGGATCCTTGGTGGGTCTGGGTTGTGTGAAAAGGACATATGTTTATTGTCACTGGTTTTTCATTGGTTGTTAATTGGTTACATGTGGTCGATAAGTTAAGGAAGAGACTTGTAGTCTAGTTATATTGTTGACTTGTTACATGTTTACTTCGCTTTACTCAGCTTTGGTTTACTGTTCATATCTTATTTATTGGAACTGACCGATGATCCTACCAGTATACGGTGGTTGTGTACTAATTCTGCACTTGCCTTTCTTTTTATGAGTACAGGACATCTTCCGGCAGTTGACACGTGACCTCACTTGTAGATTCGGTAAATTTAGGATTCAAGGGTGAGCTGTTCTTCCAGGCTACCTTGTTTTTGTCCATGACTATGTCATAGCCCACTTGTTTCAAGCTTAAACTCTCTTTTGCTTTTGGGGTTGTATCCCCGTACTCTAGACGATTGGTAGAATGTTTTGGTATGATGACTTTCAGGTTCTAGGGGGGTTTTCTGCAGATTCTTATTTTTTTTGTGTTTTGAGATTGTGAATGTTAGTTTCTTTTATGCAAACTGGTTTTGGGCTGTTAGATTCCACTAAGTGTTGGGTGCTTAACTGATTCGCTCACCCGGGGGTTAGGTAGGTGCCACTCACAGCGGGTTAGGTCATGACACATCCCATACTTATAGTGACAGACCAACGGGAAAAGGTTTAGAGGCACAAGCAATACAAGAGTGCAGTCTAATCATTACCTCTCATGGCACACAAACTACGTTGACCACTACACATTAAGATTTTAACTAAGTAGAATGCATATTTATCCATAACTGGTATTCGAAAAGTCACAAAATGAGGCATGCTTTCACACAAAGATTATTCAATAGATTTGGCATTATCAAAATTGCTCGTGATTAGCTATTCATGCAGCAATCTACACAAGAGTACCAACTATGTCAAGATGTTCTATCATTAAGCTATGGTTGCTTAAAATACACCCTTGAAAGAGAGCCTAGGCTAAGAAAAACCAAGGGGGATCTAAGAAATTAAGAAGCTATACTAATCCTAGAATTTAAACACCTGAAGGGAAAAAATCACTAAGAGTTTATAAGAGACACATACCATGTACCATATCACCCCCAATAAAAAGATATGCATTCCTCAATTCATATAAATAAGCAGAAAGAAAGGAAAGACAGAGTTGAGGGGCCCCATGAGACACACTAAGTGTCGTGCTGTGTCTGGCTCACTATTGTGGCCTCAGTTAGGGCATTAATGCCCGGAGCATCATAGGGTGCTGGTGGTTAGTGTAATTACCATTTAGGGCTCAGAAGCTCTAGTGCCAATCATAGATGTGTCTCTGCGAGACCTCTAAAAAATGACCCTCATGATCGTGTCATCCCAATCCTAAAGAGACTCATATCCTCTTTGTCTCTCCTCATCCTACTACATCTCAGGATCCTCAAGATCCTCAGCCTGCGGCTCTAGTATGATAGATTGGGTTGCTGGTGCCAAGGGCTCAGTAGGGGTTGACATGTCAACTGGGTTAACTAAAAAGAAATCAAGATCTGTGGACTTCAGCTGGTCCACCTCTGCCCTCAAGTTACTGATATCAACCTTAATGGTTTTAAGATTGCCACCTCCCCCACTCTCTAATTTGGAAACCCTGTCGGCCAATGATTCAGAGTGATCTTTCTGTTGCTGTTGAATACTGCGGATGTCCTCATGAAGTGGTACCACAGATACCCTAATCATATCTGGGATCATCAACTCTAATCTAGCCACTTTTTCATTAATGGATGCCCAACTTAATGAGCCCTACCTATGTGAGAGCTAGAGCAGGTCTGGTTGAGGCAATAGTAACTAAAGGTCTGATAGTGGAGTGTGCCTGCTATGAGGTCTTGTATTTGTGGTGGAGGACACTAAAGGATCCCGAGGAATGCCAATTGGAACCTCACTCTGAATGTGCTCGGGAGAGTTCTTTCCTAGTGTCTTAACATTGACCACTAAAGAGTGTCAACAATGGTCTCAATCTTCCTCCTTTTAATCTCATGCTCTATTTCATCCTATATCTACCGAATGTTATAGGCTGTGATTTCCTCAATAAAGTATCACCCTCAGAGGGACTTGATCCCTCAAGTATAATTCAGTGATTTAACATGGAAATGGCAAGGATGTCTTTTCCAGAGTGCCCTCTTTCCTATCTCCTAGTGAATGAGTATCCCTAGATTGATTCAGGACTTGTCCATAATACATTCTATAAACAAAGCCTTCTCCATCATTATCTTAGTCTCATTCTGGGATGATTGTATCCTAATATTCATGAATCCAAGTGAAAATCTAGATTCCATATTGAAATCTTTCTTATATATGATGTTGCCGGCCTGAGCCCACCAAGACGTGCCTATGGAAAGGAAAGAGGCAGCCCATAGGCATTGATCATCATGATCATTGACCAACTTATGCTCATTATTTGCTGTACCCTAAAAAACAACTAATTTTCATACACACAATTGATCGCATTACCTATGTAATCTACCTCCACCTCTCTTACCTTCACTGAGTCTAGGAGAACTGCAGGCTGTCCCACATAGAATTCTTGAACCAAGGTTGAATTATAGTTAGGCAATGGAAGTGTGAACTGAACCCAACCATGGTACATTATCTTCTCCCAAATCAGTGGGAATTGATCACGTAGTCCGTGAGTAGCAATGACCTTCTCCTCCAGAAAAGTTCTAGGAAGGTTTTCTTGGTATTTAGCCAATGATTCTGGTACTAGGAACCTCCTGTCATCTTCCCCTACTTTACCTCTCAACTCAACATGTATCCTCTCTTCTGCCACCATACAAAGAGAGGAAGTAGGGGCGTGGATATTTGCACACTCTTCTTTATACTGGGAGAGGAAGTGAGAGGAATATGAGTGCTCTGACTCTGAGTTAGAGCTGCAAGCTTGGGATGGTAGCCTTACTCTCTTCTCCCTGGGCTTATTGAGTCCACGGGTAGTTTGTGTCACACCCCGAGACTACCCCTAGGCGTAACACTGGACCTAGAATAACAAGTGCCACAAGTTAACCCTTGATCATAGCATACCCAAATATTCATAAGAAAACATAGGAGAAGCATAAACAAAAATCTAGGCAACCCAATCCATAAATGATAAAGTCAAGATGAAACATAATCCGAAAGAGACACCAGAATACTATCTATGTCTGAGAGACTTTAAACTATCATAAAGAGTTGATGGGACAACACCCCAACTAACTCAGAAATCTAAAGAAAGAACATGAAAGTAACTATCATAGCTAAGGTCCCCGACTGATGAGGACTCACTAACCAAATTTGGACAACCGATAACGTCTAGCCACGAGATGGAGGGAAGGAGCTTGAATCTGCATCATCAAGAGGATGCAACACAAAATATGCGTCAGTACTATAGGATGTACTGAGTATATGAGATATGCATAAATAAGGTAAAACATGCTTGAAACATAACTGAAACTGAATCCATGCATTGTAATAGAAATCATAAGAAATATCATAATTTAAGCATAAGGTAAGAGATAACATAACATAAGACTTAAAAACATTCATACGGGAGTTTCTCTTAACCGACATAAACCATGATGAGCTACATGGAGTCCAATATCATATACCCACACTAAAAAAGGTGGTCCTAACCGGCCAAGGTTAGAACCTTATCTATCAGGATCCTGTCATAAGCCATAGAGGGCAACCTATGGTGGCAACGTAGTTTTGGGACTTAAGGGTACGCTAAAACCTAGTCTAACTCGGTGCTAAATACTACTCCCAAAACATACATATATCTCAACTTATACTTTGACATATCTAATGACAAATCTATTTGAAAAGCATAAGGGTATATCTAATACCATGCAATTCATATATCTTAGGTAGACATATCTAGATGCCCAACCTTTCATAAAACATAGGGACATATGTAATGTCATGCAATTCAGACTTCAAAATCCTTAAAACTTAGCATAGCCATAATTCAAAATATACTTTTCTTTCTAAATTCATAACTTGAAGAATTAGGCATGCACTTTCATAAATACATAAGGCCATGTTATCTAAACATGCCAATTTTCACTTGAAATCATGCAATTCAATGGAATCATGCTAGAAATCATCTTTAATATATGGGCTTTTGAAATCAATTAAGGAACCCCAAATAAATCATAGATAAGTAATAAGAAACCATGAATTGATGCATTAAAACTGAACTCATAAATTTTCCCCAAATTGGGTAAGAACTCTAATTTCACAAATTCATAAATCAAAGTAAAAATCATGGGTTTTGGGCATAAGGGTGAAGAAAATTCCTTATTGAATATCTACATACCTTATTGAAGCTTGCTTGATCTAAGATGAAAAGAAATGGAGGCTTGAACTTGGAGCTTGAGACTTGGAGCTTGAAGGAGTTCTTTTCCTCTTTTGGTAGATGAATGAGGAATAATGAAAGACTTAGGCTAATAAGAGTAGAAACCCTACTAAAAGTGGTCAAAAAAATCTCACTTAAGAGTTAAAAGGGTGGGCCATTACCAAAATACCCCTGAGATTTAATTAAAGAAAAGCTGTTAAAAATCTCAAATTCAAGAATCACGGGTGCAATCCATGAGCCGTAGACTGAACCATGACTCGTGGTTTTCGCTCGTGGTTCCTGGCCTAAATGATCAACTGCAGAAGATGTTCTATAAGTAAACAGGATGGACCATAGTTCAAACTATGTTCCATAGACCAATTCGTGGTTCCTGGAGAAATAGGCAAACCTGAGATCAAGTTCCACGAGTGAACAGTATGGTCCGTAGAATAAACTACAGTCCGTAGAACCCACTCGTGGTTCTTGAGAAAATAGTCAATCCTCAGGTTTGATTCCACGAGTCAATAGGATGGTCCGTATAATGAACTATGGTTCATAAAATCCACTCGTGGTTCTCAGACCAGAGGCTGATCTTGCAGACTTAAACCATGGGTTCGTTCCATGACTCATAGTTCCAACCACGGTCCGTGGTTTGGACTCGTAATTCCTGGAAAGTTAAAAAATTTCAGAGATTCTAAATTTAAAAGCTGAATCGAATTCAGGGGTGTTACAATATCTTCTCCTTGGGATTATTCGTCCTTAAATAAAGACTAAGCGAGGAAAACAAGAGAGAAAATAGCCCAACCAAGCAACAAAATAGAAAAACTAAAGAATAAACATGAAAACTGAGCTTTTTAACTTAAAACATGATTGAACTAACTTCGGAAAACATGAATGTATGCTAGGATCATGAGAGAAATTAATGGACTAGAATTGGAGGGACATACTAAGGAGGAAACTATTACCTCAAGCTAAAACTGAATCGGAAGGAAAAATGTGAGGGTACTTGGCTTTCATGGCTGCTTCTACTTCACAAGTAGCTCCCTCAACTAGCTGATTTCTCCAAAGAGACTTCTTTGTTTCTCAACCTCTGAATCTGACGATCAAGGATCTCCATGGGAACTTCCTCATAAGTAAGACTATCCTTCACACTCACATCTTCCAAAGGAACAATAGAGGTCGGATCACCAACACACTTCTTCAACAAGGAAACATGGAAAATCGGATAAACCTATTCTAAATCTGATGGCAAATCCAACTCATAAGCAACCCTACCAACTCTCCTTAGAATCCGATAAGGACCTACATAGCGGTGACTAAGCTTTCCTTTCTTATCAAATCTCATCACATCCTTCATGGGTGACACCTTCAGAAATAGCCAATCATGAACCTCAAACTCCAATTCTCTTCTTCTCACATCTGCATATGATTTCTGTCGGCTCTGAGCGGTGTTTAACCTCTCCCTGATGATGTGAAACGTTTCCATAGTCTCACGAACTGAATCTGGACCAATTAATGCTACCTCACCTACCTCAAACCAACCAATATGAGATCTACACCTCCACCCATAAAGTGCCTCATAAGGGGCAATTTGGATGGTAGAATGGAAACTGTTGTTGTAGGCAAACTCGATAAGAGGTAAGTGATCATCCCAATTACATTTGAAATCAATCACACAAGCTCTCAACATATCCTTCAAAGTCTGAATAGTATGCTCTGCCTGGCCATCCATCTGTGGGTGAAAAGATGTGCTAAGCTTAACCTGAGTAGCAAGACCTTTCTGAAATGACTTCCAAAACTAGGATGTAAACTGAGTACCCCTATCTGAAATGATAGACAATGGAACACCATGAAATCAAACTATCTCCTGAATGTAGAGTCTGGCATAATCATATGCTAAATCTGTAGTCTTAACAGCCAAGAAGTTGGATGACTTAGTCATCCTATCAGCAATCACCCAAATAGAATCATGCTGTCTGCGAGTACGAGGCAAACCTATAACAAAATCCATATTGATCGCATCCCACTTTCAAGTAGGAAGGTCAATATCCTGAGTCATACCACTTGGTCACTGATACTCTACCTTCACTTGTTGACAGTTGGGACACTTAGCCACAAAACCTGTTATGTCCCTCTTCATGCCATTCCACCAATAGACTTCCCGTAAGTCACAGTACATCTTGGTAGCACCGGGGTGAATAGAATACCTGGAGCTATGAGCCTCAGTCAAAATCTTCTATCTCAACCCATCTATGTCAGAAATACACAATTGACCCTGATATCGAAGCACACCATCTCCCCCTTTGGAGAAAACCTCTACCCTTTGTTGATGGATTGCATCCTTTAGCTGGTGCAAAATAGGATCACTGTCTTGCTTTTCTTTCACTTCAGCTACCAAAGATGATTCGGAACCATTCTGAACAATAACCCCACCTTCTATCGAATCCATAAGGCGAACTCCTAATCGAGCTAGTCGACGAACATCCTTGGCCAGTTCCTTCTTCCCATCCTCAATCAAAGACACACTACCCATAGACAACCTACTAAGTGCATCCACCATGACATTAACCTTACCCGAATGGTAAAGCACAGTTATATCATAATCCTTAAGAAGTTCAAGCCATCTCCTTTGACGAAGATTCAATTCCTTTTGAGTGAACACATACTGAAGACTCTTATTATCGGTGAACACATCTACATGAACACCATACAAGTAATGTCTCCAAATCTTCAAAGCAAAAACCACGACAACTAACTCAAGATCATGAGTAGGGTAGTTCTTTTCATGAATCCTAAGCTGTCTCGAAGCATAAATAATCACCTTACCACGTTGCATCAACACACAACCCAAACCACTGAATAAAGTCATCTAGGCCCTCGGATAGAGCCAGCACTGGGGCTGTGGTCAATCTAGTCTTTACTTCTTGAAAGTTCTTCTCATATAGATTAGACCACTGAAATTCAACCTTTTTCTGAGTCAATCGAGTCAATGGGACAGCAATGGAAGAAAATCCCTCCACAAATGTCCTGTAGCAACCATCCAAGCCCAAAAAGCTCCTAATATCAGACATGGAAGTGGGTCTAGGAGAGTTCTTTACTGCCTCAATCTTTTGAGAATCAACTCGAATACCATCTCTAGTCACAATATGACCCAGAAAAGTGACAGACTGCATCCAAAACTCACATTTGCTAAACTTAGCAAATAACTATCGATCCTTTAGAGTTTGCAACACAACTCTCAAATGGTCCACATGCTCCTCCTCACTCCGAGAATAGATAAGAATATCATCAATGAAAAAAATCACAAACATATCTAAATACTACTTAAACACACCGTTCATCAAATCCATAAAGGCTGTAGGAGCATTCATTAGTCTAAAAGACATAACCACAAATTCATAATGAACATACCGAGTTTTGAAGGTTGTCTTCAGAATGTCCCACTCTCGAACATAGAGCTGATGATAACCAGATCTAAGGTCGATCTTGGAGAAGTAACTGGCACCTTGAAGCTAATCGAACAAGTCATCAATCCTAGAAATGTGATACTTATTCTTGATTGTGACTTTGTTTAACTAATGGTAGTTGATACATATTCTGAGGGAACCATCTTTCTTTCTCACAAATAAAACTGGAGCACCCCATGTAGAGATCCTGGGTCGAATAAAACCCTTATCAAGGAAGTATTTCAACCGATTCTTCAATTCCTTAAGCTCTACAGGAGCCATTCTATTGGCAGAAATAGAGATAGGATGCGTATTTTAGAGAAGGTCTATTTTAAAGTCGATCTTCCACTCAGGAGGAACTCTGGGCAAATCTTTGGGAAACACTTCTGGAAACTCATTCACAATAGGAACTGACTGGAGAGATAGGGTTTCAGACTCCGTGTTCATAACTTGAACTATATGATAAACAAAACCTTTAGAAATCATCTTCCTAGCCTTAAGATAAGATATGAAATGATCCTTCGAGGATGGACGACTACCTTGCCACTCTAAGAAAGGTTCATTCAGAAACTTGAAACTGATGACTTGAGCATGACAATCAACTGAGATATATCATGCATACAACCATCCATACCAAGAATAACATCAAAATCAGTCATCTCCAACTCTACTAGATCCGTTGAAGTGACTCTATGAAGGACTGAGATAGGGAAATTTTGGTAGATTCTTTTGGCTAGGACTGACTCACCAACAGGAGTAGAAACACAAAAGGATTCTAAAAGCTGATCAGGACTAATTTTGAACTTGCAAGCAATATAAGGAGTCACAAAAGATAAGGAGGCACCAGATCAAATAAAGAATATACATCGAGAGAGAAGACTTTCAACATACCAGTAACAACGTCCAGTGAAATCTCCTGGTCCTGGCGAGAGGACATGGTATAAAGGCAGTTCTGGCGCTGACCAATAGAACTAGAAGTAGTGCCCTATATGGCCGGTCGACTTCCTGGGGCTGCTCGAGTAGACTGAGTCCTGCTACCTCCTTGTCCCTTTTTAGCCAAAAGGCAATCCTTAATCTTGCGTTCAACCTGACCACACCCAAAGCATCCACCTGAACTAGCTAAATGCTCACCAGGATAACTTTTATCACACTTATTGCAAGAAGGGTAAGGAGTCCCCTTTACAATACTCCCCTGTGAATAGGAACCAGATCCTCTACCAGTCTGATCATGATGAGGCCTAGGGGCCTGGGTAGGAGCACTAGCTGAAGAATGAATAGATCCTGATGATTTCTTATGAAATGAAGAGCGATGTCCACCTCTGGACCTATAATGGCCAAAACCTGAACTCTCTGATCTAACTCTCTTGTTCTCCCTTGCCATCTCCCTCAACTTGCCTCCCTCAATCTGATGGGCATGAGTCATAAGTCGAGAAATATCCATGTCTCCCAAAAACATCATCGACCTACACTCTTTCTTTACCAAATCTGATACTCCATAATCATACTTACTCATCTCATCCCACGGGTCAACCACCATAAAAGGAGCATGCCTAGAAAGCTGGGTGAACTTCAATCTGTACTCCTGAACCGACATGGAACCTTGCCTCAAGTTCACGAACTCTTCGACCTTAGCTTGCCTCAAATTCACGAACTCTTTGACCTTAGCTTGCCTCAACTCCCTTAGGAAGAACCGGTCAAGAAAAGCCCTCTCAAAGAAATCCTAAGTCATAGGGACCACATCCCTAGCTCTAGTATATTTCCATTGAGTGAACCAAACATGAGCCACATCCTTGAGTTAATAGGAAACTAGCTCAATACCATCAACACCACCCACTTGCATTACACCAAATACCTTTTTAACCTTATCCAGGAAATTTTAAGGATCCTCACCAACTTTTAAACCCCAGAACTTAGGTGGGTTTATGAGAATGAAATCTCAGACTTGGGCCGCTACTCCACCTTGAGTGTAGGCGGGGATAGGAGCGTGATAATTGGCCTGAGTGGCCATAGTCTGGGCTAGCATATGAATGACATTTATGAACTTTGCATTAGTGACCTCAGGGTCGGGAATCAGAGGGTCAACATTTCGAGCAGCTCGGCGAGGCATGACATGGCAAGAAGGCATAATCTGAAACGCATAAAGAATGGATTAGAGGGTTAATAGAGTTAAACTCTAAAGCATGATATTGATCATGAAAGAAGTGAAGTTTATCCTAAGAAATCTCATAGCTTCCCTCTCATATGTATGGCGTGCTTCACACACATGAAAGAGACTCTACTCAATATGGCTTTTAGACACCCTAGGACTCTTGAACCCGAGGCTCTGATACCAAATTTGTCATACCCCGAGACTACCCCCTAGGCGTAACACGGGACACGAGACCACAAGTGCCCTAAGTTAACCCTTGGTTATAGCATACTCATATATTCATAAGGAAACATAGCAGAAGTATAAATAGAAAACTAGGCAACCCAATCTATAAATGATAAAGTTAAGATAAAACATAATCCTAAAGAGAGACCATAATACTATCTATGTCTGAGAGCCTCTAACCTATCATAAAGAGGTGATGGGACAACACCCCAACTAACTCAGAAATCCAAAGAAAGAACAAAAAAGTAATTAGCATAGCTAAAGTCCCTAAATGATGAGGACTCACCAACCAGATCTGGACAACCGTCAATGTCTAGCCATGAGCTGGAGGAAAGGAGCCTGAATCTGCATCATCAAGAGGATGCAACACAAAATATGCGTCAGTACTATATGATGTACTGAGTATGTGAGATATGCATAAATAAGGTAAAACATGCTTGAAACATAACTTAAATTGAATACATGCATAGTAAGAGAAATCATAACAAATATCATAAATTTAAGCATAAGGTAAGAGATAACATAACATAAGACTTAAAAACATTCATACGGGAGTTTCTCTTAAACGACATTAACCATGATGAGCTACATGGAGTCCAGTGTCATACACCCACACCGAAAAAAATTGTCCTAACCGGCCAAGGTTAGAACCTTATCTATCAGGATCCTGTCATAAGCCATAGATGGAAACCGACAGTGGCAACGTAGTTCTGGGACTTAAGGGTACGCTAAACCCTTATCCAACTCAGTGTTAAATACTACTCCCAAAACATACAAATAGCTCAACTTATACTTTGACATATCTAATACCAAATCGGTTTGAAAAGCCTAAGGGTATATCTAATATCATGCAGTTCACATAACTTAGGTAGACATATCTAGATGCCCAACCTTTCATAAAACATAGGGACCTATATGGGGTAATCTCCAGGGTACTTGAGTGGTCCTCAGTCTGGTAGATTAGGCGGTCATGGCATTTGGATCCACATGTATGCATTTTCAAGCCATTTAGAGGTTGAGGCTTCAGATGCTGTCATCACAAGTACAATCTCCATTTGTCATTAGTCAGCTTCTACTTTGTTTGATCTGGGGTCTATATTCTCTAATGTGTCTGCTTCTTATGCTACTCATATGGAGTCTGCTTGTGAGTTATTGCCTCTACCTTTGCATTTAGCTACCCTAGTAGGAGATTCTTTAGTAGTGGATCATGTATTATGGGCTTGTGTGGTGACTATTCAGGGGTATGACATGTGGGTAGACTTTATTGTGCTAGATATGGTTGATTTTGATGTTATTTTAGGCATGGATTGGGTTTCTCCCTACTGTGCAGTATTGGATAGCTTCGCCAAGACCGTTACTCTACGGATGCCTGGTATCCCTCCTATATTATAGAAGGGTGCCTATAACCACATGTCGAAGGGAGTTATATCTTTCTTGAGCGGCCAACGGTTGATTAGGAAGGGGTCCTTAGCCTATCTTGCTTACATCTGTGGTACTAGTGCCACCACACCTTCACTTGAGTTAGTTCCTGTAGTTTGCGAGTATTCAGATGTGTTTCCTTTTGATCTCCTAGGTCTTCCTCCTGATCGTGATATCAACTTTGGTATTGATGTCTAGCCAGGCACTCAGCCTACTTTTAATCTTCCATATCAGATGTCACCAGCCGAGTTGAGGGAGCTTAAGGATCAGCTTCAGGATTTATTCAGTAAAGGGTTTATCAGGCCTAGTGTATCTCTGTGGGGTACTTCTATTCTGTTTATGAAGAAGAAGAATGGGTTCATGCGTATGTGTATTGAATAAAGACAGCTGAATAAGGTGACAATTAAGGACATGTATTTGATGCTGCGTATTGACTATCTATTTGACCAACTACAGGGTGCAGTGGTGTTCTATAAGATAGACTTGAGGTTTGGTTATCACTAATTGAGGATTAGGGATGCAGACATCCCAAAGACTACATTTAGGACTCGATACGACCATTATGAGTTCCCAATCATGTCTTTTAAGTTAACCAATGCCTCAACAACATTTATGGAGTTGATGAACCATATGTTCAGAGCCTACCTGTATTCCTTTGTTATTGTGTTCATCGATGATATCTTGGTATATTCAAGGATTAGAGAGAAGCATGAGCAACATCTGACAATTGTACTTCAGACTTTATGAGACCATCAGTTATATGTCAAATTCACTATGTGAGTTTTTGCTTGAGTTTATGGCTTTCTTAGGGCACGTGGTGTCCAAGGATGGTATTAGGTGGATCTGTCGAAGATTACAGTAGTTCATGATTAGGCTAGGCCTACTTCTCCTACTGAGGTTTGCAGTTTCATTAGGTTGACAAGTTACTACAGACTATTTGTGGAGGTATTTTCTTTTATAGCATCTCCATTGATTAGATTGACTCAGAAAAATATTCTTTTCCAGTGGTCTGATGAGTGCGAGGTGAGTTTTCTGAAGCTCAAGGCCTTATTAACTTTAGCTTTGGTTCTTACCCTTTCGTTTGAGAGTTAGGGGTTTACAATGTATTGTAATAAAACTTTTGGTGTTGATTTGAGTTGTGTATTAATGCAATAGGATTAAGTTATTGCTTATGCTTCTAGACAGTTGAAGGTTCACGAGAGAAACTACCACACTCATGACTTGTAGTTAGCAACAATAGTCTTTGCGTTGAAGATTTAGAGGCATTATCTGTATGGTGTGTATTGTGAGATCTTCATTGAACATCATATTCTTCAGTACATTTTCAAGTAGGAGGATCTAAATTTTAGGCAGCACAGGTAGTTGGAGATACTGAAGGACTATGACATCTCCATTATTTATCATCCGGGCAAGAGAAATATGGTAGCGGATACCTTGAGATGGAAGGCACTGAGTATGGGTAGCTTGTAATTCTTAGCAGTAGAGGAGCGACCTTTAGCTTTGGACATCCAATCCTTGGCTAACAGGTTGGTTAGACTTGATATTTCTGAGTTGGGCCATAGTTTTACTTGTGTTGTGGCCAGATCTTCCTTGTTAGAGTAGATTTAGGCATAATAGTTTGAGGATGCGAGTTTGAGGATCATTCATGATAAGGTTTTGAGCGGTGAGGCTAGGAAGGCGACCTTAGATCTGGAGGGTGTTCTGAGGATTAAAGGTCATATCTGTGTTCCTAGATTAGTGATCTTTTTAGGTTGATCTCGGAGCAGTCTCATTGTTTTAGGTATTTTATTCATCCCGAGGCAGCTTAGATGTATCATGACTTGAGGTAGTATTACTGGTGGTGTGGGATGACAAAGGATATCTCAAATTTCATGTCTAGGTGCTTGAACTGTCAGCAGGTGAAGTTTGAGCTGCAAAGACCAGGTGGTTTGACTCAGAGGCTACCCATTCCAGAGTGGAAATGGGAGAGGAACGTTATGGAATTTATGGTAGGCTTGCCACATATTTTGTGGAGATTTGATGCTAGTTGAGTCATTGTGGATAGGTGACGAAGTCTGCTCACTCTCTGCCAGTTCAAACTTCTTATAGTTTTGAGAGGTTGGCTCAGATCTACATCCGTGAGATTGTCCATTTGACATGGGGTGCCAGTTTTTATCATTTTTTACCATGGTACTCAGTTTACTTTATGTTTCTGGAGGTTAATTTAGAGGGAGTTGGGTACCAGAGTTGAGCTTAGCACTACTTTTCACTCACAGACTGATAGTCAGTTGGAGCTCACTATTCAGATTTTGGAGGATATATTGCGGTCTTGTGTTATTGATTTCAGAGGTTAGTGGGACCAGTTCTTAGCCTTGGCAGAGTTTGCTTAGAGTAATAGTTATCATTCCAGCATTCAGATGGATTCATTCGAGGCTTTATTTGGTAGGCGGTGCAGATCTCTAGTGGGTTAGTTTGATGCCTTTGAGGTTAGGCCGTGGGGTACTGACTTGCTTCGTGATTCTATCAATAGTGTTCGGGTCATTTAGGAGAGACTTCGCACTGCCCAGAGTAGGCAAAAGAGTTATGCTGACCAGAGGGTTTAAGACTTAGACTTTATGGTTAGTGACCGTGTGTTCCTTAAGCTGTCGCTGATGAAGGGCGTGATAAGGTTTGAGAAAAAGGGTAAGCTCAGTCCTAGGTTCATTGGGCCATTTGAGTTCCTTTGTCGCATTTAGAGGTTGCTTATGAGTTGGCCCTGCCTCCTACTCTTTTTGGTGTTCATCCAGTTTTCCATGTTTCTCTGCGACGGTGATATGTTCCAAATGAGTCTCAGGTTCTTCAATGGTATTCAGTTCACTTGGATGAGACTCTAGTCTTTGAGGAGGAGCTTGTTGCTATTTTGGATAGGCAGGTTAGAGAGTTGAGGTCCAAGGAGATTCTGTCAGTTAAGGTTCAGTGGCAGTATCATCCTATCGAGAAGGCTACTGTGAAGATCGAGACCGATATATTGACCCGCTATCCTCACCTTTTCGAGCCTTCAGGTATATTCCTTTCTTTAACTTTCAAGGACGAAAGTTCTTTTAGTAGTGGATATTATAATGACAATCTAGGATATTTTCTTGATTTGCTTTTTTTCTGCATTTTGAGTTTTTCCACATTAGTTATAGGTCATTTATGACTTGCCAGGATTGACAGTTCTATTTCTGGGTAGTTCATTTGTGTTTTAAGCCCATTTCTCTATTTTGAAACTCTTAAAGATGGTAGAGTTGACTTTGGTCAACATTCAGAGAAGACGACCTCAAATGGAAATTCCATTAGTGTTGTTAGCTCTGGAACATTGACTTTGGGCTAGAGGGACCTTTGGTTCGGGTCCCGAGACTTCTGGACTCATTTTGGGATATTGGGTTCTAGTTTGGTAAAAGTTGGTTTATGGGTGTGGGGCCTACTTTTCATTAAAATGATGTCCATTGGGAATTTTGTTCGGTTCGATTGAGTCTGGAATGCCATTTTTAGTTGAGTAGCATAGTTCATTTGCGTCTGCGGGACCTCAGATGAATCACGAGGGTCCATCCTGTGATTTTTAAGTTGCCAAAAAGTTTGTGTTGGCTGGTTGCTGTTGCATTACCAGGCAACCCTTCGCCACGCGAAGGGTGGGATGCATGCACAAAGAGGAGGCTTTGGCCTTGCCTCCCTATGCCCTTCACCCACGCGGGGCCTTTGCTGCGTGCGCATGCCCGCGCGCACAGTGGCCAGTTTGTGTACGTGCTGAAAAGGCTCATGGGCCTGCCTCTACCTGCCTTGTGCGTGCATGAGCGCCTAGCCACCCGCGCGAGGCCGCGTGCGCATAGGCCTGGCATGGCAGCTATATATATTTCAAACTTTGTTTTCTCCTCTAAAACACCCAAAATTTCTCCATTTTTAAAGAGCTTGATAGTTAGTTTAAAGCTTCCACTCCCTCCTAACAATTCTGGTAAGTCCATACTTATTGCCTACTCCTTTTTCCTCATTTAATTCACGTTATATTCTGTTAAATTTTTGTTAATTCCTTGTTTCAAATTCTTGATCAAAGTGGATCTCAGGGCTGTTTTGGGCCCCAAAATGAGTCCCGTTCACGCTCAAATTTTGGGCATGTGTTTATAAACTTGATGCGAACATAATTGTAAAATTTGTTTTCTGTTTTGTTGCACGGGCCTCGAGGGTCATTTTCTAACCCAATTTTTGGCCTGAATTTCTATATAGCAATATGGGTGTCATCCCTATCATCTTAACACCTGGATTATGTTCTTGATAGCATGGTATCATTCCGAGGCTATTCGGAAGGGGAAGGCATACGAGTGATGATTCGTGCTTACAGTTTGGCCCCAAGGTAGGTTAAAATTTACTTATTTTAGACTTGACTTAGATAGATTTTATATGTTATGAGTTGCATGAATGTTAGGCTAGGTTTAGGTTAGAATTAGGCTTAAATCCTATTTTCTGCTCTTTTTGGCCATCCTTGGGACTGTAGAATATTACTATCGTGTTTATCCTTAAAAAATAGGAGCTTGTAGAATTTCCATGGCTAGCCTAGAACCTTAGAATGATTTAGGGAGGTTTTAGAGGCAAGTAGGTGCTTTTACTTATTTTCTTGCTTTCTTTCCATTTTCGCCCATTTATTTCCGTGTTTGTGTATCTGTGGGCCCGAGGCCATAGCGTGGATCAAATGGGGTTCTAGGTCAGTTATTTTGTTTGGAGGGTGTTTTATCCAGGTTGATTTGATATTCCCTAAATTTGGCATCATATCTCATATTGCATTGCATGGCAAATGGTCTGGAAGTGATGGAAATATGAGATTTTTGGTTCAAACGTATGATTTTTACTTAATCACTGGTTTTTGAAAGAAAGAAAAGTACCATTATTTATGCCAGTTCGAGAGACGTTTCTGGACCTTTTCTCTATTTACTTTTCTATTGATGAGTCTGAGGCACGATTCTGGGTGGCCCGAGGAGCACATATCTTAGTTTTACTTTTATGCATTGTTGATGAGCTCGAGGTTACATTCCGGGCACTAAGGGTACCAAATACCAAGTTTTTACTTTTTGCATTGGCCATATACCGCGTCATATCATCTCACAATGCATTGCATTACATTGCCTACGTGTACTTGGAGTTCTTTTACCTTTATTATCATTATTATCTTCATCATCAGTTTAGATAGTTCTGTTTTATGTTGATAACTAGATTTAGGTGGATCCCTGTAGTTAGTTTACTTTCTTGTGTCTTATAATATATATTATCTTTCTGAGCTCGGCCGGCCTATGATGCCTACTAAGTACCCATTGTTTTGGTACTCATACTACACTCTGCATCTTTTTTTGATGCAACACCTAGTACGAGCCACCCTCGTTAACCCTCCAATTATTTCTGGCCAGCTGCTATTCGGATAGCGATAAGCTCCTGGCGTTTAAAGATCCTTCACTACTTTCCATCTATATATCTGTCTAAACTTTTGTATTTTGGATAGACAACACTTGTTGTGTAGGTATCCCGTACTTTAGATGCTCTTGTATCGGTGACACCATGTCCGAGGTTAGTCTTTTAGATGGTTTGTCTTCTCGGTCAGTTTGGGGCCATTTTGTATATTTATTGTTGTTGGTATGTATATATACTGTTGGCCCCCCTTCTTGTATGATTCCCTCCCGTATTTCATTATTTAAATTATTTTATTATACTTTTGCATTCTTGGGTTGGCTTGCCTACCGGGAGGTATATAGGCGCCATCGCGGCCCGATTTCGGGTCGTGACATCTAGCCACTTGATAATCTCTTTCTTCACCACTTCTTGCATTGAAGGGTTCAACCTTCTCTGGTGCTTAATGCTCGGAATACAATCCTCCTCGAGCTGAATCTTTTGGATGCATATACCTGGAATTCTAATTATATCTGCAATGGACCAACCAATGGCCTGCTTATACATTCTTAGAATAGACACCAAGGAATTCACCTGCCATTCAAGTATTTGTGTAGAGATGATTACACACAATGTTTCTTCAGCCTTTAGGAACACATACCTCTGGTGAGCAGGGAGAGGCTTGAGCACCAACACTGGAGGCTCCCCAATGGTTTGGCTGGTGGCGTCTCTCTATTCTATAGGTCAAGATCACAGTTTTTAGGAGCAAAAGAGTAGGACCCCATCCCAACCAGAACATTTACCATTTATTCATAGTCTTCAATATCTTCCCTATCCATGTTCCTAATCACTACGGTGAGTGTTTCAACCATAAACTTCTCCTCAACCGAGACATCTACCACATATCCAATAGTGTAAAGAACAGAGATGACACTTATATCTCTTGGTTGCTTCATAAATTTGCACACATTGAACACAACATCTTCATCATTAAGTATGAAACACAGTTCCTTGCTCTCAACATCTACTAGAGCTTTGCCAATTGCCAAGAACGACCTTCGAAGAGTGATGGGACCTCAAAAACCACTTCAGAGTCCTGAATAACAAAGTGTACAGGGAAGATAAAGTCTTCCACTTTCTCAAGCACATCATATAAGATACCCACTGGCCTCTTGACTATTCTGTTCGCCATCAACAAGAACATAGTAGTTGGTCTTGGGGTCCCAAAGCCTAACTTTCTGAAGATTGCAAGAAATATTAAATTAATGCTTGCACGCAAGTCATAAAGCACCTTGGAAAAATTATAGGTTCCAGTAGTGCATGGTATCGTGAACGCTTCCAGATCTTCTTTTATTTGTACCAATGAGTTTGATACAATAGACTACAATGTTATGTATTTTTAACAGGCTCAAAACTCATGGTTCTTTTCTAGGTCACCAGATCTTTCATAAACTTTGCATAACCATACATTTGCTCTAAAGCATCTACCAACAGGATGTTGACAGAAAGCTGTTCCAATATTAATATAAACTTGCAAAATTTACCATCCTCTGCTTTCTTTCTTAATCTATGGGGAAATATAGAAGGTGGCTTTTGTATGGGAGTTGATGTGAGGCTAATAGTAGTGATTTTATGTATAGACCGCCTTACATTTTACTTGTTTAAAGATGCTTTTGAGCTTAATTTATATGAAATACGCTTATGTAGCTTAGAAAGATTACTTTTGAGCTTTGAAATTTGAGTAGGAGCTAAGGATGATAATCCGGAGCAAAGATCAAGATGGGAGCTTTACAGAAGCAAAATAATAGAAAAAGGCAAAAAATGCACTATGGAAGGGCCCTGGGCGCCGTCCAAGGCACGTCAATAGTACAAGGGACCTGTGTGCACGAGTGGGCTGCCCCAGTGCACTATGGAATCGCACAAGGCACCGTACAAGGTAATATCATAGGCCATTTCCTGGACTAGTTTGGCCGGGAATGGTCTTTTTGACCCAGAACCTAAACCCTATAAATACTATTTTTATTCAGATTTTAAAAAGAGAACAACATAGAATAACAGAGAGGATCAATTGAGGGAGAAAAGTAGTGACACTTTAGAGAGAAAATACACAGGGACGGAGACCCAAGGGTTTTTTACCTAGGTATTTCTTTTTCTTTTACTTTTTATGATTGAATCTTTGCTTATTCATGAATTATTGCATTTGTAATTAGTTCATGAGTGGCTAAACTCATAGTATCTAGGGTTGTGGATAAATATGAACGTTATTGTTTGAATGTTAAGTTAGTTTGATTGGATTTCCATTATTGAGGTCCTTATCTTTTATTGATCTTAATTAGTTGATTTTCTGGCCAATTATTAAGTACTATCTATGGTTCGTAAGTTGGACTAAGAATAGAGACCTTGCATTCGCAATATGAAAAGGTATAGCATGGTCCTAGGACCCTTATGGGGGGAATGATTAGATAACATGGATATGACTATACCTGTTGGCTTTGCTTAGTTGATACGAAAGATTAATCACATGCACTTCAATATCGACTGATGACTATAGGAATAGAGACATTAGGAATAATTGAGTAGGTTTAGAGGCAGTTTTAAAAGATGCTCAATATCGCAAATATCAGCCCGCAACTAGCAACTTAGAAAATCAGTCAAGCTAGTTAACCGATAACTCAACTTGATTATTTTAAGTCTGCAACCCAGGATAACTTAGCATCTCTGAAATCACAAAATAACTTAAAATCTTCTTAAGTATTAGAATCATAGTAATTAGTAGTTAATAATCTAAACCAAACAATTTTATCTCGTTTACATCACCGAATAGTTAGAATAGGAATTTGTTTTAGATATCAATTTTTCAAATCCCTGTGGGATTTATATATGGACTTAAAAGTCCTATATTACTTATCATACCGCGTATACTTGCATGTGCAAAAGGATGCAATAAGTTTTTTGTACCATTGTCGGGGAATTGTTAGAGATTGATATTCTATTTTGAGTTTTTATTAAATCTGTTCAGTTTTTACTTTTAGTTGTTGTTTTTGTTATATTACTATTTCTGGTAGTGTATGCCAAATACACAAAGTCAAGGTAGTCCCTTGATTCCATTTGATCCTGAAATTAAAAATCTGCAAGAAGATTCAGAATTATGGGTGACCAAATTAACCGAAACATAAATCTTGAATGTTGGGGAGCAGGGCCACATACCTGTGCTCAACTTTCCTAGGCCAAATTGTGAGAATGCCTCCAAGGCAATAGTTAAGCCAACAATTATGGGTAACTTGAACTGAAATAAGGAACGGTACGTCGCCTAGTGCAAAACACTTACCATTTTTGGGGTAAACTGCACGAAGATCCATACAAACACTTAATGGAATTTGTGGAGCTGAGTGATAACTTTAATTATTAGAACGTGTCAGATGAGTACATAAAGCTTATATTGTTCCCCTTTTCACTTATTTTGGGAAGCAAAGCAATGGTTACAAAATGAACCAACAAGTTCAATTACAACTTGGGATGGATTGTAAGTGATGTTCCTGAATGGATTCTTCTCTTCGAGACGAACTATAGAGTTAAGAAGGAGAATATTGGGCTTTGTGCATAAGGATATTAAATTTTTGCCACAGGTATGGGAAAGGTATAACATTATCTCAAATATTACACTCATCATTAGCAGCCTAAGGAGACCATTGGCCACAACTTCATTGAAGGACTGAAACCAGACTCCAAGTCACTTTTAGATGCTACATCTCAAGGAAAAATCTTGTCCAAGAGTTATGATGAAGTAGAAGCATTGATCAACCTTATAGAGACTATCAAGGCCTAAGTAGACTGTTCTCCTCAACTTCACAGAAAGAGCCAGGAAAGCTAGAGTTAGATGATGCTACAACCATGAGGGATGAAATTAGGCAACTTACCAGCTTGAAAAAGTATGTGACAACCCAAAGCTCAAGTCAAGTTCAGTAGGTTAAAGAAACCAACATTATGTGTGAGCTATGTGGTAAAAACCACACCTATTCAGGTTGTCCTCAAAATCTAGAATCTATATTTTATGTGAGGCATCAAAATCGTGGAATGGGTTATCAAGGTAATGACTATGGGAAAAACTACAAAAATCACCCAAATCTTTCTTGGGGAGGTAATCAAAAGCAGCCATTCAAACAACCACAAGCTCAAGTAAGTAGTTTGCTTGAAGAGACATTCAAGCAATTTATTGCTCAGACTCAACAGTTCAATCAAGCTCAACAGGTAATCAATGAAGAATGTAAGAAATTTATTACTGAAGTGAAACTACAATTGGGTTAATTAGCTGCAACATTACATGTGAGACCGCAAGGGTCATTACCAAGTGATACAGAGAAAAATCCAAAGGAAATGGTTAATGCAGTCATCTTGAAGAGCGAAAAAGAGTTAAAAGTAGACCCTCAATTAAACAGGCGACAAAATAAAGAGTTGAGGTCTACACCAGAGAAAGAGTAAGAGATTGAGGAAGTTGAAAAGTAAATTAAAGAGTTAACAGTCAAGCCAACACCACTATTCCTGTAGATATTTGAGAAACATAAAGCAAACAATGCTTATTCGAGATTTTTGGACATATTAAAGCAGGTACATGTGAATATTCCATTGGTGGAGTTGTGGCAAGAGGTACCAGAATACTCCAAGCATTTGAGAAGTATAGTTGCAAATAAGAGGTTTCTCACAAAGTTTGATACAATTGCACTCACTAAAGAGTGTAGTTTGAGAATAAAAAACAAACTCCCTCCAAAGCTAAAAGATCCGGACAGCTTCACAATTCCTACAAGTATTGGAGACAGAGACGTGAGAATGACACTTTGTTATTTAGCTGCTAGCATTAATATGATGCCCACTTCAGTTTTCAAGACTTTGGGACTTGGAGAACCAATGCCTACCATAGTTACCTTGCGTTGGTAAATCGTTCTTTAACCTACCCTGATGAAATCATTATAGATGTGTTAGTGAAGGTGAGACTATTTATTCTGCCTATGGACTTAATTATTATAGATTATAAGGCTAACGGGGATGTACCTGTCATTCTTAGTAGAGGTTTCTTGGCTACAAGTGATGCAGTAATAAGGGTGACGTCTGGAAAGATATCTATGACAGTGGGAGAAACTGAATCCATATTCAATGTATTAAGGGCTAATCATTTTCCTGCATATTATGAAGAGCTCAAAGTCATAAATTTGGGTCCTCTTGGATTGGTTAAGGTGAGACAAGAAATTCGTTCAAATTGAAATAACCCATTGAGGGTCCTCAGAGATTTAATTTGTCTGAGGAGGACATTGTGACTATAGAAGATGAAATTGAATGAGACATTAAAAATAAAGGTCTATTTCTAAATGGTTGGGAGAGAGATCCCATCTTCCACATCAAAAACTTCTTGGATGTGTGCAAAAAGTATGACAAGGTCATTGATGATGAGATGAAGTTATATTGGTTTTTTTTCTCTCTTATGAGAGAAGCAAGGGATTGGTATATGAACACTTCAATCGGAGTTAGTAGAGACATGGCTTGGTTTAGTATATACACTGATCCATGAGTTGAGTTCATGCGCAAAAAAGACACAAGTGGTGAACAAGATTGTTAATTTTAAACAAGGGGAGAAAGAGTTACTTTCTGACGCTTGGGCAAGTTCAACCATCTTATCAATTATCCAAGTCTGGTCTTACCTAAACTGATGATCGTGAGAACCTTCTATGAAGCACTTGATAAGATCAACAAATCTATAATAGATGTGGTAGGTGGTTGTCACGACCCAACCCGTCGGGAGTGGCACCCACCCGAAAGCCTCGGATGAGCAAACCAATAATCCAACTGAAACCTTATAAAGACTAACAGCTCAAAACCAATTGCATTAAAATAAACTAGCATTCATAGCCAAAATAATACCAATAGCAATATCCTATAGAAAACTACCCCTAGAATCTGAAAGTCACGGTACTAAAACATCTACCAAATATCTAGAGAACAAAGATGCAACCCAAAAAACAAAAGTTAAAGTTCAAAAAAATGGACTAGAAACTAAATTGGAGGAAACCATGGTAGCCCGAAAAAAGTAGCTCACCCTTGGAATCTGGGAATGCTGAGACTATAACTGAGGTCGCGTAGCAGCCACTGGAAGATGTCTTATACTCACACAAAAAAAGTGCAGAATCAGTACACAACAACCGTGTACTGGTAGGATTATCAGCCAACTCCAATAAACAATATTTGAACAATAAACCAAAACTGAGTAAGCAGTACAAACATGTGGTAAGAAGCCAGTAATATCATTCCAAACTCTTAGTCATCCCTCTAACTTACCAACTACATGAAACAGTTCCACAACCACTACAACAACAACAATGACAAGTACGTATACACCCTTTTTAAGCAACACGGACTAACGAATGATCCCTAGAATAACACCTAAGTGTTTAACATGCAATTCTCGATCTATATATGGACCAACCCCGCATTTAAACATAACTATCTGGCCACTCATGGACCAATATGCAAAAGTCACAGTCTCAAACAATCAACTTGGTCCACTCATGGAACCATCAACAAATGCAATCAATAATATAAATAAATCCGTACCAGGCATGGTACCCGAGCCAACCATTATAGAACCTGTACAAGGCATGGTACCCGAGCCAACCGATAAGTATCCTGTATCAGGCATGGTACCCATGCCAACTAATATGTATCCCATACTAGGCTTGGTACCCAAGCCAACCAAATGTCACACAAGTCCAATATTCAATAAATAAATGAACAATATCACACTTGTAAACCAACAAGCAACAAAACCAAGTTTATTTCACATGATTGGCACCTGGATACTTAGACATTCATAATTTCATTCCCTAACATGCAAACACATACATTACTAAGATAAAGTTACATGCACACACATTGCATTTGGAAAGACAATAACGATCACCTACCTCAAATAGCTTGAAAACTCTATTGGACCAGAGCCTTCCCATTTTCCGAAGTTTCTTCTTGTTCTTGGTCTAACAATGATTACAAAACATACCAAAGTTAGTCCAATGGCTTAAAATTACCCGAATTATACTCAAATTCTAATCCCCAGGCAAACCATGTTCATTCCACCCATCCCCGGGCTTTCCTACCATTAATTCACCTAAAAACTATTGGTTTACGGTTACAATAAGCAAATAATGGTGTTTTAATCATGAATAAGTGATAATAAACATAACCCAAGAATTCTACAACCTATAATCCCCTTTTTTCCACTGGATTGTACAATCTTAGGTCAATCCAAACCTTCTCCCATCCCCGAGATTATAGTTTCTAAGGTCTAGGAATCGAAATACGGAAGTGGGGAACGAAATCCTTACCTTTTTGATGGAGTTTCATGGAAAATCAATGAAAATTGCCTCCCTTCGCCTATACCCTTCCCCAAAATATTTTTGAGAATTTCTAAACATTTTTGGGAAAATTTCAGCATTAACGGACCGCTATAGCGGCACTACCATAGCGAACTCGACCGCTATGGCGGTTCTGACCGACTTTGACTTTCGTTATAACGAGAATTTCTCCGCTATAGTGGTCATCACTGTAGCATGGTGTTTGCGGTTGACACGGGATAGAAACTCGGAAAATTCTCCTAAAGTGCCTATTTTACAACACACTTCAAATCGTGACGTTCTGAAATAACCCCTTCACATCAACTTTGATACTGGGAGTTCTACTCACCCGAATTCACTTCTAAAAAGTCCCCCGGACTCCTTAATGTCTTAGCTAATAGAAAAACTAGCTCAGCAAAATATATATTAACCAATCCTCACTCGTATTACCCTAAACCCTACCTCACTCAAAATCCATTCGAGACTAGCCTAGCCCAAATTTTCAAACTCCCAAATCCAGAAGTTTTCTAACCAAAAATTTTATACGAATGGTTTACTCGTAATGACATAACAGGGCATTACAACAGATACCAATTTAGCCATTGTTCTTCCCTGAATAATCAAACCCAAAAAATATGATTTAAAAGAGAGAAAGTGTAGTACCTAAATCCTCAAACAAGTGAGGGTACTTGTCTCGCATGTCCTTGTCAGTTTGCCAAGTGGCTTATTCAACCGGATGATGCTTCTATTGAACTTTTACTGACCTAATTTCCTTACCTTCTGCCAGTAATGATAGATTGGAAGCCGTAGTGAGAAGTGTCTTGAACTTTTGGAATCTCTTCTCACACTTGTCAGACCAAACAAAAGGTACTTCCTTCTGAGTCAACCTTGTCAGGTGAGTAGCAATGGACGCAAAGTCCTTGACAAATGTGCGATAGTATCCTACAAGCCCCACAAAGCTTCTAACCTTAGTCACTGAGCTAGGCCAGACCCAACTCTTAACTGCCTCAATCTTTTGGGGATCCACCATCACCTCCTTTTCTGAAACCACATGCGCTAAGAAGGCAACTAAATATAAATAAAATTCATACTTTGAAAACTTGGCATACAATTTCTGGTACCTCAGTATCCCCAAAACAATGTGAAGATGCTCTACATGCTCTTCCTTACTCCTATAGAAAATGAGGATATCATCTATAAACTCAATCACAAAATAGTCCAGATACGACTTGAAAACACCATTCATCAAACTCATAAATGCGGCTAGCGCATTGGTCAACCCAAATGATATTACCAAGAACTTATAATGCCTATATCGAGTCCAAAATGCCATCATAGGTATATCCTCAGGCCTAATCTTTAGCTGATGGTACCCTGATCTCAAGTCAATCTTTGAGAACACGAAAGCACCCTATAATCGGTCAAAAAGTTCATCGATGTAAGGTAAGGGATGTTTATTTCAGATGGTAACCTTGTTCAGTTGCCTGTAGTCTATACACTTCCTCATACTACCATCTTTCTTCTTTACAAATAGTACCGAAGTACCCCAAGGTAAAGCACTAGGATGAATAAATTCCTTATCTAGGAGTTCCTAAATTTGAGTCTTAAGTTCTATCAACTCTGCTGGAGCAATACGGTAAGGAGGAATAGA
Organism: Jaltomata sinuosa; assembly: GCA_003996215.1. Classification (NCBI taxonomy): domain Eukaryota; kingdom Viridiplantae; phylum Streptophyta; class Magnoliopsida; order Solanales; family Solanaceae; genus Jaltomata; species Jaltomata sinuosa. Next base: position 50,001 of record QJPP01003805.1, on the reverse strand, counting down.
GATTGGGTGAGTGCCCGGCTCCAAATTTATACATAAATCAATGTCTCTACCCAGAGGCATGCCAAGCAAATCCCCTGGAAACACCTCCTGAAACTCAAAAACCACAGAAACTAAAACATCTACCAAATATCTAGAGAACAAGGATGCAACCGAAAAAAGAAAAGTTTAAGTTCAAAAAAATGGACTAGAAACTAAACTGGAGGAAACCATGGTAGCCCGAAAGAAGTAGCTCACCCTTGGAATCTGGGAATGCTGAGACTATAACTGAGGTCGCATAGTAGCCGCTGGAAGATGTCTTATACTCACAAAAAAAAGTCCAGAATCAGTACACAACCATCGTGTACTGGTAGGATAATCGGCCAGCTCCAATAAACAATATTTGAACAATAAACCAAAACTGAGTAAGCAGTACAAACATGTGGTAAGAAGTTAGTAATATCATTCCAGACTCTCAGTCTTCCCTCTAACTTACCAACTACATGAAACAGTTCCACATACACTACAAAAAAAAATTACCAGTAAGTATACACCCTTTTTAAGCAACACAGACTAACGAAGGATTCCTAGAATAACACCTAAGTGTTTAACATGCAATTCCCGGTCTATATAAGGACCAACCCCGCATTTAAACATAACTATCTGTCCTCTCATGGACCAATATGCAAAAATTACAGTGTAATGACCCTTCCGGTCATTTCTACATTTAAGTTTGAAGTCAAGCAAATCGACAAAAGATATCGTAAGACCTTTAACAAATTTCCTGAACTTTGGGTCAAATGTCTCGGGGCTTTTCTCCCAATATATAAAGAGTTAGAAGTCCCCCGAAATACAAAATCGAAGGTCTACGAGTCTAGTTTCCAACGCATAAAACCGCACGTCCAAATAATCTCGGAGCAAGGAGTTATGACTGTTTTACCGCAGACTTTCTGGCAGAAACCGGGTCGCGAACCGGGTCGCGAATCGGGTCGGGTTTAACCCGATTTAAGCTTCAATTTCACGTTTTAAAATGCCAGTTCAGTTCCGAAACAGTGATAAAATATAAGGGAGGATCCCGAGAGAATTCTTGAGTATCAAAATCGTGCGTAGGCGAATTACGAGCCTAAACTTAAGAACCTTATTAGCATCGTGCGTGTATTTGAAATATTTATTTAAAAGTTGAATTTGGTAGAAAATTATATTATGATTGCCTTTTCAAATTATTTAAAAGGTTTATGAAAAATATATTTGATACAATATAAGTGTAGACGTATTTATTTTATAAGGTTTTTATACTCCGTAATATTTTAACGGAGATAGTAAATTTAATTATGTTGAAAATTATTATTATAATATAGTAGGTTTTATTGGAAATGATTTTCTATTAATTATGGTATATTTAAAATACTATATTTATTTTACCACGAATTTATGCAATACCCGAATATATACCTAACGGAGGGAAATTGGTTGCCACCTCCACAACACGTGGAGGTGAGGCAAAGCAGCAAGTATGTAGTAGCTGCTAGGTGGCTAATTGGCAGCATGATTAAGTGCATGCATTGGTTGTATTAAAGTGAGGCATTTGGACTTTGCTGAAAGTGGATTACATATATGTATATTACTGTTTCCTACAACCTTGCACATTATCAAATACTCTTTCACGTGTGAAGTTTTGTGGTAAGAAAAATATATTTGATAAAGTAAGTCAATTATCTACGTCAAGTTGTTCCATCCCAAATCCGATTCCGATTCCGATTTAGTTTTGGATTTTCTCGGAGTGGTTCGAGCTTGGACATCGTTGTTCCAGCAGCATTCGTCGGACGACAGGTAGGTTACGGTTTAATTTCCCTAGACTCCGCATATATAGAATAAAATTGTATTAATGGGCATCCTTGGGTTGGTTTATTAGGTTGGTACCACAGACCTTGACCGCTTTATTCATAACCGTCTACTTTTATTCCTCCGTTGTTTGTAGTATTTGCGGATATATTTTATTTACCCTTGTGGTCCTGCGAGGCCTTGTTGACTCTGAAACATAGAAGGTGGGATTTTGGGAATGTCCGCGAGTCCCGGGCATAGAATTATCCTTCTAGGCTGGTTATGCTTGCTGAGTAGCTGTGGGCCTGTGCAGGGTCGAAAGGTTGATTGTGAGCTGCGGGGCAGCTATTATGTGTGATCATACCATTTCCATGCATATAAAGAGGTTTTATCCATGTTTTACTGTGTTTTGGCTTCGAGCCTACTGGCACTGTTTTCTAAACCTTGCATGGCCCGGGGGGCCCGTTTTTGATGGAAATGATTTGGAAATGGTTGATTTCACTTGTGGTTTAAAATCATCAGTTTTACGATTATCACTAGACTCGGCAGGGCCGGAGTGCTAGTTGAGTTTTCTTACTACTTGAGATGATTTTTAGCCTCGGTTGGACCGAGCACCTGAGATGACTTTTTTACTGTTTAGACCCGGCGACGCCCGGGCACCCTTGGAGGGGTGTTTTTGAGATATTTTCCTACTATTTTTAGTCCTGGAGCATGGGTCTGGGCATGCATATTCGAGACTGGGTCTCTATCTTGATATCGAGCTGGGTCTCTATCTTGATACCATGTTCCTGATACTGAGTTTTAGTATGGGCTGTCGGGGACCTCCATGGACCTTGCTATCCGGGCCAGGGGCTACGGGCTGCGTGGGCCGGAAGAGGGGTATACGGGGAGTAGAGGTATACGGGCAGAGTCCTTCCATGGAACCTACCTGCTGGGCCGGATCGGCGCCGGAGGAGGTACATACAGAGATACTATGGCACTTGAGATCTTCATGCATCATATCATTCATGGTTCGAGGTTCCACCCTTGTTTGCTGTTTGCTGATTGTACGTTCCGGTAGTATGGGATGCCGGAGGGTTTGTTTTCACTTGTTTGTGTTCCTCGGTTGTATGGGCGGCCGAGGGACTGTAGGTAGACTTTTGCTTTTTTACTTATAGAATTGTTCTCTATTATGGATAAGTATGAGATTGGTGTGATTAGTTGAGTTTGATTCATGTATCTGAGCATGCCTATTGTCACTCTTCCTCTCTTCTTCTTACACTTGAGGTTACCGGTATACCGTCCATTTCGTAAACCTATTTTATATACACTGTTATTGCAAGGACCTCAGGTGCGTTATTTCTTACTTTCACCTGTGCCTATGGTGTGTATATTCTACTTACTAGCCTCACATGTGCTTCTGTTGATTTCCCTCTGGGCTAGTTCCTGTGTACCTTTCATTGATTTCTGTGACTACTTGCTTCTATTCTGTCTATTACTACGCTTTTATCTTATATGTGCCCAGTCGGCCTATGATACCTACTGGGTACCTTATGCTTCGCATTTGGTGATCACCCCTACCCCCTGCATCTTTGGGTGCAGATCCTAGCGTGGGCCATCGCCGTTAGATCGTTGCGATTCGTGCTTGGAGATCTGTTGGGGACTACTTTAGGCTGAGGGTGAGCTCTTGGCGATCGGAGCTTAGCTTTAGTTTATCTTTTGCTTTATGTACTCTATTACCATTCAGAGACATCTGTATATATTCTTTTGGTTAGTTTTCACTCAATGTATGTAGTTTGGCTCTGTACTATGATACCAGGTCCTGGGGTTTGGTTTAGTTTCCGCATATGTATATATTTATATACTTGTTATCTATTTTATTCATCTTGTTCTCTTATTTGTTAGATAGTAGCCCATTACTAGCTGTTCTGGGCTACAGGGATTGGTTCACCTACCGGGGGTTGTAGGTGCCATCATGACCGAGAAAACGGGTCGTGACAACTTGGTATCAGAGCTTTAGGTTCACCGGTGTCATCGGTATAGGAGCCAATGTCTAGTAGAGTCCTACGGATCGGGGCGGAGACGTCCGTACTCAATCTTTGGGAGGCTACAGTGGCATTTTAGGAAATTCGCCTCTTTCATTGCTTCTGTGTCGTGCGTACTACCCTTGAAGTTTCTAGAGATCTCATTTATTCTACTTCATTCTTCCGAGGATGGTTCGTACGAGATCATCGGCATCACGCGAAGATGAGCTTCCCATTCCAGCTAGAGGTCGAGGACGCCCTCGATCAGTGGCACCTGCTAGAGCTGCTAGCGTGGAGATAGAGCCCGAGCAGCATGTGGCTCAGGGGGTAGCCCTGGGTGCACAGAGCTTAGGAGCGCAGCCGGCTACTATGGCTCCCCGTGCAGAGGTCATTCCGGTTCCATCTGTTGCACAACCTCTTGCTCCTCGCCCAGTTATGACAGAGACAGAGCAGAAGGCGTTGGGCAGATTTTTGAGGTTAGCACCCCCGAGATTTGCGGGTACTTCTGGACAGGATCCACATGATTTCATTACCACCTGTGAGGAGATGTTGCATCATCTGGGTTTGTTGGAGACTCACGGGGTTGGTTATACTACCTACCAGTTGGAGGGCCCAGCGAAGTTATGGTGGAGGGCTCAGGTTGCTTGTAGACCACCGTCGTCAGCTCCTTTGACCTGGTCTGAGTTTTACGAGGCCTTTATGGCCAAGTTCCTACCCCAGAGTGATCGGGAGCGTCGCAGGGAGTAGCTTACTCACCTTGTGCAGGGATCTACGACTATCTCGGAGTATGAGACCCGTTTCCATCAGCTAGCACCGTTCGGAGCTATGATCATTCCTACCGAGGCTGATAGGATTCGCAGATTTGTATGGGGTTTGAGGCCAGAGATCAGACAGCCAGCTGAGATATTGATTGCCAGTGGTCGGTCATTCCAGGCTATTGTAGATTATGCGCGCACTGTGGAGGACCTACAGCGACATGATCAGGGGTCCAGAGATAAGAGGCCTCGACATCAGGGTTTCTATAGTGGTTCCAGATATGGTGGTAGAGGTCCTGGCCAGTGGAGCCAGAGTTATCAGCCACAGCAGTACCAGGGTCAGTCTAGCCGACCGGTTCAGGCTTCCCTTCAGACTTTCGGTGGTACCCAGTTCGAGCAGGGTCAGAGCAGCCATCAGGGCTATAGCGACCAGTCTTCGAGAGGTACAGTTTTTGGGGCATCAGGTCGTGGTGGTCATTCGAGATTTGCGGGTTCATCTCGACTGAGTAGGCCATCAGGGGCTTGTTTTACTTGTGGTGTGATAGGTCACTTTGCTAGAGATTGCCCTCAGCAGGGTACAGTTCAGTTGGCCGAGCCTTTACGGGTAGTTCAGCCCCCGGCTAGAGGGGGTGGTCGTCAGATTAGAGGTGGTGCGCCACGCGGTAGAGCAGGTGGTAGGGATGGCGGTCGGGCAGGTGGAGGTCGTCGTCAGTTTTATGCGGTCCCTAGGAGACCAGAGGCAGAGGCCTCAGATGCTGTGATAACAGGTACGATTTCTGTGTGCCATCAGCCTGCTATGGCTTTATTTGATCCTGGATCCACTTGTTCATATGTATCTGCCTACTTTGTGCCGTGTTTGGGGTTGGCTAGTGAGCCATTATCTGTTCCTGTTTCTGTTTCGACCCCAGTAGGAGATTCTTTAGTAGTGGATCGGATTGTGAGATCCTGCATGTTATCTATTGGTGATTCAGAGACTTGGGGTGATTTGATGATTCTTGATAAGCTAGATTTTGATGTGATACTGGGCATGGACTGGTTATCCCCTCACCATGTGGTTTTGAATTGTTATGCCAAGACCATTACCATAGCTGTGCCCGGTGTATCCCCGGTTGTGTGGCAGGGTTCTGTTAGCCATGCACCATCGGGGATCATCTCTTGTCTTCGAGCTAGGAAGTTTATTGCCCGTGGGTGTTTAGCTTATCTAGCATATGTCCGAGATGTTAGTGCTGACCCCACTTCCCCTGAGTCTGTTCCTGTGGTTAGAGACTTCCTCGATGTATTTCCTACCGCCCTGCCAGGCCTTCCACCTGAGAGAGATATTGATTTTGCTATTTGGTTTAGGAAGCCGGTACTAGGCCCATTTCTATTCCTCCTTACCGTATGGCTCCTGCTGAGTTGAGGGAGCTTAAGGAGCAGCTCCAGGATCTATTAGCTAAGGGGTTTATTAGACCTAGTGTGTCGCCTTGGGGTGCTCCTGTTCTCTTCGTGAAGAAGAAGGATGGGTCGATGCGCATGTGTATTGATTATCGGCAGCTGAATAGGGTGACAGTGAAGAATAGGTATCCGTTGCCAAGGATTGATGATTTGTTTGACCAGCTTCAGGGATCAGTTGTGTTTTCGAAGATTGATTTGAGGTCCGGCTACCATCAGCTGAGGATTAGGGCGGAGGACATCCCTGAGACAGCATTCAGGACACGTTATGGCCATTATGAGTTCCTGGTGATGTCTTTTGGGTTGACTAATGCCCCCGCAGCCTTTATGAATTTGATGCACAGGGTTCTTGGCCCGTATTTGGATTCGTTTGTGATAGTTTTTATAGACGACATCTTGGTATATTCGCGTAGCAGAGATGAGCATGAGCAGCACTTGAGGGTTATACTCCAGACTTTGAGAGATCATCGGCTTTATGCCAAGTTCTCAAAGTGCGAGTTTTGGCTTGAGTCAATTGCATTCCTAGGGCACGTGGTGTCTAAGGATGGGATTAGGGTTGATCCGGGAAAGATTTCAGCGGTTTGTGAGTGGCCTAGACCTACTACTGTTACTGAGGTTCGTAGCTTTATTGGGTTAGCGGGTTACTACAGACGGTTCGTTGAGGGATTCTCTTCCATAGCAGCACCCTTGACTATGCTGACTAGGAAGGATGTCCCATTTCAGTGGTCGGATCAGTGTGAGGATAGCTTCCAGAGGCTTAAGGCCTTATTGACTTCAGCTCCAGTGTTGACTTTGCCGGTTGAGGGTCAGAGCTTCTCTGTGTATTGTGATGCTTCTGGGGTTGGTCTTGGTTGTGTGTTGATGCAGCAGGGTCGAGTAATAGCATATGCGTCGAGGCAGCTGAAGGTTCACGAGCGCAACTACCCCACTCATGATTTAGAGTTGGCGGCGGTAGTTTTCGCGCTCAAGATCTGGAGGCATTATTTATATGGAGTTCACTGTGATATCTTCACCGATCACCGTAGTCTTTAGTATATCACGAGTCAGCGGGAATTGATCTCGAGACAGAGGAGATGTGTCGAGTTACTGAATGACTATGACTTCACTATTCTGTATTATCCGGGCAAGGCAAAACGTGGTAGCGGATGCCTTGAGCCGGAAGGCAGTGAGTATGGGTAGCCTAGCTTCTCTTTCAGTTTCAGAGCGACCATTGGCCTTGGACATCCAGTCCTTGGCTAACCGTCTGGTTAGGCTTGACTTGTCGGATCCTAGCAGAGTTCTCGCCAGTGTTGAGGTTCGTTCTACCTTGATTGATCAGATTCAGAGCCGTCAGTTTGAGGATCAGCAGTTGTGTGACCTTCATGATCGGGTTATTCAGGGTGAGACCAGTCGGGCTACTCTAGATTCAGATGGGGTTATGAGATTTGATAGTCGCCTTTGTGTTCCGAGGATTAGCGATTTGATTCAGTTGATACTTCACGAGGCACATTGTACTAGATACTCCATTCACCCTGGCACAACAAAGATGTATAGGGACTTGAGACAGCTTTACTAGTGGAGTGGTATGAAGCGGGATATAGCGGATTTCGTATCTTGGTGCTTGAACTGCCAGCAGGTTAAGTTCGAGCACATGAGACTTGGTGGTTTGATGCAGCGACTTCCCATTCCTGAGTGGAAGTGGGATGAGATTACTATGGACTTCGTTGTTGGTTTGCCTCGTACTTCCCATGGGTTTGATTCTATATGGGTGATTGTTGATAGGCTGACTAAGTAAGCACATTTCTTGCCGGTTCAGACTTCTTATGGCGCAGAGAGGTTAGCTCAGATCTACCTTCGTGAGATTGTTCGGTTGCACGGGGTCCCAGCTTCTATTATTTCAGACCGCGGCACTCAGTTCACATCTCAGTTCTGGAGGGCTATTCAGCGAGATTTGGGTACAGAGGTTCATCTTAGTACCGCCTTCCACCCTCAGACAGATGGCCAGTCCGAGAGGACCATTCAGATTTTGGAGGACATGCTTCGAGCCTGTGTTCTTGACTTTGGAGGTTCTTGGGATCAGTTTGTTCCCTTGGCAGAGTTTGCTTATAATAACAGCTTCCATTTGAGTATCGGCATGGCACCTTTTGAAGCTTTGTATGGCAGGCGTTGCAGATCACCGGTAGGTTGGTTTGATGATTTTAGTGCTGAGCCACAGAGCACAGATTTGCTTCGGGATTCCTTAGATCGAGTCCGAGTGATTCAGGATAGACTTCGGGTAGCTCAGAGCAGGCAGAAGAGTTATGCTGATCGTAGGCTTCGTGCCTTGGAGTTTAGTGTCGGTGACCTGGTGTTTCTCTGTGTATCGCCCATGAAGGGCGTGATGAGATTTGGTAGGCGGGGCAAGCTTAGCCCCAGATACATTGGGCCGTTTGAGATTCTTCAGAGGGTTGGTAGCGTTGCTTATCAGCTAGCCTTGCCTCCGATGTGTTCAGCTATACATCCTGTATTTCATGTTTCGATGCTGCGTCGGTATGTCTCAGATGAGTCTCATGTGTTGCAGTGGGATTCAGTTCAGTTGGGTGAGGATTTAGCCTTTGTTGAGGAGCCGGCAGCTATTTTGGCCAGAGATGTCAGGAGATTGAGGTCTCGAGAGATCCCGGTTGTTAAGGTTCAGTGGAGGCACAGTCCAGTCGAGGAGGCTACCTAGGAGACCGAGAGAGATATGCGGGATCAGTATCCGCGGCTATTTTAGCCTTCAGGTACCCCCTTGACCTTGACTTTCGAGGACGAAAGTCCTTTTTAGTAGTGGATGATGTAATGACCCTTCCGATTATTTTCACGTGTACATTTTCCTTGAACCGTTAGAGCTTGTTTTTAGCGGCCCCAAGTCACTTAAGGCTTGTCAGGATCGGTATTTCGGTGTCGGGCCCATTTGTTTGGTCGCATTATAAGTTTTGAAGTCAAGCAAATCGACAAAAGTTATCGTAAGTTCTTTAAGAAATTTCCTGAACTTTGGGTCAAATGTCTCAGGGCTTTTCTCTCAATATATAAAGAGTTAGAAGTCCCCCGAAATACCAAATCGAAGGTCTACGAGTCTAGTTTCCAACGCACAAAATTTCACATCCAACTGATCGAGGAGTAAAAAGTTATGACTGTTTTACCGCGGACTGTCTGGCAGAAAACGGGTTGCGAACCGGGTCGCGAATCGGGTCGGGTTAAACTCGATTTAAGCCTCGACGTCACGTTTTAAAATGCCATTTCAGTTCCGAAATAGTGAAAAAACATAAGGGAGGATCCCGAGAGAGTTCTTGAGTATCAAATCGTGCGTTGGTGAATTGCGAGTCTAGATTTAAGAATTTTATTAGCATCGTGCGTGTATTTGAAAATATTTTATTTAAAAGTTGAATTTGGTAAAAATTATATTATTATTACCTTTTTAAAATATTTTAAAGGTTTATGAAAAATATTTTGTTACGAGATAATTGTATATGTATTTACTTTATAAGGTTTTTATACACCGTAATACTTTAACGGAGATAGTAAATTTAGTGATGTTGAAATTTATTATTTTAATATAGTAGGTTTTATTCAAAATAATTTTCTAATGAATATGGTATATTCAAAAATTATATTTATTTTACCACAAATTTATTCAATACCCGAATACATACATAACGGGCTGAAAATATTAAAATGTTGTCACCTCCACAACACGTGGAGGTGAGGCAAAGCTACCAGCAAACCGTAGCAGCTAGGTGACTAATACATAGCTAAAGGGTTAGTGCCTACTATGTATCATCATATATATATTTATATAATATAAAGATCCTCATTTGCTTTGTCACTTTGAAAATTATCCAGCAACTTTTGTTCTCCCTTACTTTCTGTGTATGAATACGTACATACTATATACGTTGAGAAGATTGGAATGGGAAAAAAATATATTTAACGTTATATTTGATCGGCCGAAAGCAATCAATTATCTACGTCAAGTTATTCAAGCTTGAAGTCAAGTTTGATTTTGTTTCGGAGTTTTTCGGAGCGGTTCAGGATTGGATATCGTCGTTCTAGCAGCTTGTCATCGGACGACAGGTAGGTTACGGTTTATTTTCCCTAGACTCCGTATATATAAAATAAAATTTTATTAATGGGCATCCTTGGGTTGGTTTATTAGGTTGGTACCACAGACATTGACCGCTTTATTTATGTCCGCCTACTTTTGTTCCTCTGTGGTTTGTAGTACCCTTGTGGTCCTGTGAGGCCTTGTTGACTCTGGAACATAGAAGGTGGGATTTTGGGAATGTCCGCGAGTCCCGGGCATAGAATTATCCTTCTAGGCTGGTTTTGCTTGCTGAGTAGCTGTGGGCCTGTGCAGGGTCGATAGGTTGATTGTGAGCTGCAGGGCAGCTATTGTGTGTGATCATACCATTTCCATGCATATAAAGAGGTTTTATCCATGTTTTACTGTGGTTTTGGCTTCGGGCCTACTGGCACTATTTTCTAAACCTTGCATGGCCCGGGGGGCCTTTTTGATGGAAATAATTTGGAAATGGTTTGATTTAACTTGTGGATATTTTTGGGCAAGAAAGTAAAATTATGTTTAAAATCATCAGTTTTACGATTAACGCTAGACTCGGCAGGGCCGGAGTGCTAGTTGAGTTTTCTTATTACTTGAGATGATTTTTAGCCTCGGTCGGACCGAGCACCTGAGATGAATTTTTACTGTTTAGACCCGGTTATGCCCGGGCACCATTGGAGGGGTTTTTGAGACATTTTCCTACTACTTTAGTCCTGGACAGGGTCTGGGCATTGCATATTCGAGACTGGGTCTCTATTCTGATACTGAGTTTTAGTATGGGGTCTGGGACCTCCATGGACCTTGCCATCCCGGCCAGGGGCTACGGCTGCGTGTGCCGGAGGAGGGGTATACGGTGGAGTAGAGGTTATACGGGCAGTGTCCTTCCATGGAACCTACTGCTTGGGCCGACGGCGCCGGAGGAGGTATATACAGAGATACCATTGCACTTGAGAATTCTTCATGCATCATATCACTCATTGTTTGAGGCTCCACCCTTGTTTGTTGTTTGCTGATTGTACGCTCCGGTAGTATGGGATGCCGGAGGGTTTGTTTTCACTTGTTTGTGTTCCTCGGTTGTATGGGCGGCCGAGGGACTGTAGGTAGACTCTTTCTATTTACTTGTAGAATTATTCCCTGTTACGGTTAATTATGAAATTGGTTACTGCTAGACTGTTAGTTGCTGGGTGTGAGATTGATATGATTAGTTGGACTTGATTCATGTCTCTGAGCATGCCTATCATTACTCTTTCTCTCTTCTTCTTACACTTGAGGTTACCGGTATACCGTCCATTTCGTAAACGTATTTTGTATACACTGTTATTGCAAGGACCCCAGGTGCGTTGTTTCTTACTTTCACCTGTGCCTATGGTGTGTATATTCTGCTTACTAGCCTCACATGTGGTTCTGTTGATTTCCCTCTGGCTAGTTCCTGTGTACCTTTCGTTGATTTCTGTGACTACTTGCTTCTATTCTGTCTATTACTACGCTTTTATCTTATATGTGCCCAGTCGGCCTATGATACCTACTGGGTACCTTATGCTTCGCATATGGTGCTCACCCCTACCCCTGCATCTTTGGGTGCAGATCCTAGCGTGGGCCTTCGCCGTTAGATCGCTATGATTCGTGCTTGGAGATCTGTTGGGGATTACTTCAGACTGAGGGTGAGCTCTTGGCGATCGGAGCTTAGCTTTAGTTTATCTTTTGCTTCATGTACTCTATTACCATTCAGAGACATCTGTATATATTATTTGGATCGTTTGCACTCCATGTATGTAGTTTTGGCTCTATACTATGATACCAGGTCTTGGGGTTTGGTTTAGTTTCCGCATATGTATGTATTTATAGTCCTTTGATCTATTCTCTTCATCTTGTTCTCTTATTTGTTAGATAGTAGCCCATTATTAACCGTTCTGGGCTACAGGGATTGGTTCACCTACCGGGGGTTGTAGGTGCCATCATGACCGAGAAATTGGGTCGTGACAATTTGATTTAGTATAGGAAAGGTTTTGTAAGGAACAACATCATAGCTATGAAAGGAAGATCAAAAGTGTACCTGGTATTGAGACCCTAAAATCTTCACCACACTTAGAAAGATCTCAACTCCTACCTAAAGATGCTCTACAAAATACAAACTCGTTTAAGTCATGGTCAAACTTTATTACCTAGTTAAGGTGCGACCATTGTGGGTGGTATCAGTTTCTTAGAAACTCATTCCCATAGATCAAACACCATAGCTTGAAAATGAATGAAATTTCAAAACTATATGGGTACCTCAGCTAAGAAGGAAGAGCAATGGAGATGAGAGCTTTTCTTGCCGATTGGAATACACCGAATACAAAAAATAGAGACCATATTAGAAGATATAGGGACCGCATTTTTGATAAAAAAAGAGTTTCTTATAGCTTCCAAAAAACTTTCTATTTCTATCTGTAATGACCTATTCCATCATTATTATAAAACATCTCATTATGGGTATGGATTACGGGAAATTTTTAAAATACGATCTCAAATTTGGGGTTGATTTGACCAAAGCTTCGAAGCATGGATGTTTTTCTTATGTTTACAATGCTTCTACAGCGTTCTGGGTGTAAAACTTACAGAGTTCATGGCCAAATTAGATTCAAAATAGTAGGGAATGCGAAGGGTTATTCATGGTTTAGCATTGGGGATTTGGGAATGTTTTAGTAGTTATTATGCCCAAATATTTCCATAAACTAGTCTTAGGGTACTTTAAAAACACTGATCTGAAGTTGAAACGTTAAAAATGGGAACTTTCATCAAGAGGTGTCATTATTGCACCTCTTGAATTTTGGGAAACATGATAGCAGCCTTTTCCCGCTATAGCAAAAATTCTCACTATAGCGGGATCACGATAGCGAGATACAACCCGCTATAGTAGGAGACAGCAGGCAGTAGCCTCCTAGATAGGCCAAAGAATTGGCCTTTTTCTGGAATTCAATTTCTTAACACTTTATGAGTTCTAACTTGATCCCTTTTCAATGATTATGAAGATTAAACATCCCAATAATTTCAAACCAAGAGAATGCTCCAGCCTACGAGAGATTCCCTGATGATTCTTCTCGGGAGAGATTCCTGGAATACTGGAAGACAGGGTTTTGTTATAGGAGGGCCTTTGCTATGAGAAGGATGGCAGAAAAGACGTGTGCATTTTACAAATGGCTCTAGGAGTTTGGCTGGGGTCCACTGGTGGAGGCTTTCCCTTCTAGGATCGCATGTTTGGTTAGTGAGTTTTATGCCATACTCCCGACCATGCTTTGAGACAACCCCAACCCCACCATTTGTATCAGAGGAGTGGATGTCCCTATGAACGTTTGGACCATAAATGAGGTACTTGGGGTGCCTCACATTTCAAATGCTGGGTATGAATCCAAGGCCTCAGAGATAAACATAAAGTGACTGCAGGATACTCTTATTGAGGAGGAATTCAGGGACCAGGTCTAATGGCCCACTACTGAGGGCATCACGAGCACTTATTTCTTAGCCAATTCTAGGAGCTGGTTGAACCTGGTGTCCCAAAGGATTCATTCATCAGGAAACCTTACCTATGTGACCTATCCTTGGGCTCTGCTGACGGCCTGTACTATACAGGGGTACAGATCATGTCAGAGTGGAGGGACTTTTACCAGGGCAGCAATAAAGGCCCCTACCTTCCCGTCTAGTATTTGCGTTGTGTTGTGCAAGCATGCTGAGGTGCCTAAAGAGGAGATCTGTGCCGAGGTAGAGATGGACATCCCATTTCACCCCATTCAGGTGAAGGTGGTTTCATCCAAGGAGAAGAAGAAGAGAAAGGTCGGTAGGTCCGAGAGCAGCTGGGCTATAGAGGGAGCTGATGATTATGATGATGATATTTCCCCTTCCTCCCAGTCCCAGCCTCAGATTTCTAGCAGCCTCCTGGAGGAGGACTTGGTTGGGGTAAGGAGATATATGGAGCATGCCCCCTCCAGATTTCCTTCCCCACCTCTCTCTGCCCAGGACTATGTCGCGCTCCGTAGAGAGCTTAATGAGGACAGCAGGAGGAGGCACTCCCAGGACCGCATGCTTGCATAGATACGGAAGACTATGAAGGTCATGTTTTGATGCATAGTCCCTGACCAGGAGCTTCCCCAGTTAGAGCCAGAGGATATGCAGGAGTTTCCCTTCTTGAGTGACGCAGAGGGAGAGAATCCTGCCCAAACAACCTGTAATGGTGATAGGTCATCCAGCTGGGGCCTCAGTTCATATCAACCTTTCTCCCCCTCCCCTTTTTATACATTATGGATAATTTGGGTCTCCCCCGTTTGGGGTATGTACTAGACAATGTTTCTCCCTTTCCTTTCCCCTTTATTTTATCGCACATGGATGCTAGTTTTAATACTCCTTATATTGAATGCATGCTTTACCTTTCTATAAGTGATTTATATAATTCTTGCAGTAGCTCACAACTCAAACTGACGATTAAAACAAATTGGAAATGAAAAGAAAAACAAGGAAAAACAGGGCCGGGATTTTGCCATGCTCATCCCGCTATAGCAACCCGCTGGCCGCTACCACGACATTGATATAGCAGAAAAATTCTTGCCATAGCAGGATCACCGTAGTAGATCAGTACCATTATGGCCGCCCCAGCAGAAGAAGCCTAGAAATTTACCATTTCCTGCAAAATTTCCTCATTCTCCTCCTTGTTTTCAACATTAACACATGAAATCGCATTATGGACTTTAACATAAATCCAAGACCAAACTCAACAATGCATAAACAAGAACTTAGTATCACATTATTTAACACTTGTTATGAATCACATCAAGAAACTTTTCCTAATAACAAATTCCGTTATTATGCAACAATAGCTCTTTATCCCATGGTCCTTAACCAAATTTTTACTGTCCTGAAACCAGAGTTTCCCACAGTCATAAGCCATGGTCATCACCTTACCATTTTACCAATGATAGGTTCATGCTCAACATTTAGCACATAGTTCCCAGTTAAACCACATAGCAGATAATTCTTTTTACCATCAACACATAACCAAGTTATGATCTTTCACTAACCACAAATTCCACAGTAGTTCGCAGTCATTAAAGCAATATTAATACGCATAAGCACTCATCTCAAGTTTCATCACTAATCAATCCCTTTTTATTATTCTTTAGTCACCTCATGGATTACTGTTAGCCGATTATTCATGCATTTATATAGCCTCTATGGCCAGATACCAATTGGAACCTTTCCAGTTCCAACTTCCTTGGCTTGTGTCATTTCAACCGTAGTCAAACGCCATCTATTTACCTCGCTGAGATACCAATTAGAATCTGGAGATAACAATTAGACTCAACTCATACAAGCAAGGATACAAACCACACGAAAGGAGAAAAGAAGTGGAATAATTTTCTGGAATGCCTAATAGCTCCCCGAAGATTAGATGTGGATTTCAACACACTAATCTGCAAGACTCTATTTGATATTTTCTCTTATACTAGGAGACTGGTAACGTAGGATCTGATATCAAATTGTCATGACCCAACTACTCAAATTGTGCGGGCAACTACTCAAGGTTCACCTAAGTTTATACACCACAAAAATAAGACAATGATACCCTTCCTTCTTGGCCCAAAATATAATTACTGCTAGACCATCGAGTATACCAATATCATAAATGCCAACACAAATATTTTCGGCTAACCCTATCTCACATTTATAACATTTAACCTTGTAGACCCCTCTACCAAGCTAACATAGACAGCGACTCCAGTCAATATGCCCCTCCCAATATAATTCTAAGTCTATAATCCTGTCTCAACAATTACTTAATTCATGTCCCAGTTATACCAGTAATAGACTGTAACACCCCAGAACTTCCAAGCCCAGATTTAGCTCAGAAAAATCAGAAGAAAATAAAATTTGAACTGTCATCCGGAATCACGAGTCAATTCCACGACCCATGGAAGCTTTCACAAGCTGTGGACTGGACCCGTGGAACCAGATCAGAAGCTTGAAGATTTTCTCTGAGAATCATGATTGGGTTCTATGGCCCGTGAAAGGATCCACAAGCCGTGAACCCAAGTCGTGGGACCAAATTACAGTAGCCCAATTTTAAGTCCCTAGGGTTCACGAGTGGGATCCACGACCCATGGAAACTGTCACGAGTCGTGAACCCAACTTATGGAACCCATCTTCAGAGACCCAGTAATATTCAGCCCAGGAACCACGAGTGGGATCCACGACCCGTGGGAGTTTCCACGAGTCGTGAACCCAACTCGTGGGATCAGTTCCAGTAGCTCAACTTTCAGGACCAGGAAACCACGACTGGGTTCCACGAGCCGTGGAACTTTCCACAAGCCGTAGAACCCATCCGTGATCCCTGAGTCGCGAATTTCAGTAGTTTTTCTAATTATTTTCCAGGGGCATTCCAAACTTTTCCTACCTAATTTAATGCCTAAGATATGACATTTTGGCCACTCTAAGCCTACTTTATTAGTCAAAAGCTACCTAAAACCTTCATTATCCTAAATTCATCAGACTTAGAGAGAATAGAAACAAAAGAGGCGATAGTTTTCTCTCAAGAACAAGTAGAGGACTTCATCAAGTTCAGCCCCAAAAATCCAAGGACTTCTCCGTGGATTTCTTCACCAGGTATGTGGGATTTCACTAGTGGGTTCCTTTCACCTATTAGGTCCCTAGATTCCAGTCAGCCTTAAATTTTCTCCATGAATGTTTCAGACCTAGGGTTCCTAAATCTTAGGGGATAGTTGTAATTCAATTTTTACAACTTTGATGGTATTGTTTACATGTTGCTTGGGGAATTAGTACAGTTTCATGAATAATGCTCAGAAACCCTAGCTTGTAGAAATTCTAGTATATTCATGAATTCAGCTTGCTAGGCAGATCAGCTATATGCTTATGCTTCAGAAATTGAGTTCCATATTCTTCAGCCTATGTATGTTGCATTCTCAGTCATTTATCAGTGTTTTGAGCTATCCTTTCTTTCAGAACATTATTTCTTACATTCAGTGGGAGTAGACTTAGTAACGAGCGGACGAGGGGACGAAGTCTTAGATGTCAGCTTAGGCTAAAACTTTTAGAAGCAGTACCCAAGTCCCAGAACTACGGCACCACCATAGGTGTAAAGGAGTCAGCTGTAAGACTAGGCTAAACCTCCTTGTCCCTTGTGAACATCAGTAGTGGATCCACGTCAGAATTGTTCGTACCCTTGGTAAGGTATGAACACCCTTCCATCCAGGGTTACAGGTTGGCCCCTTAGTTAGCTCAACTTGGGGTATGTCGGTTAGTAGTGTCTCCCACATTCAGATTCATGTGCATTGACCTTGTATCCAGTGTTTATGTTCAGTATTCAGTTCAACATGTTATTTTATGATTTATACTTGGTCATTGCATTCAGTCCAACTTTAAATTATGTTGCAGTATATCTATTTTCATGTTCAGTCCTATGTTGTCCAGCTTAGTAGGTATACTGCATGCTCAGTACATTCAAAGTACTGACGCATACTTTTGTGCTACATCATTTTATGATGTAGGTTCAGGTACTCAGCATCCAGAACGCGCCTAGTTCAATTTTTGGTCCGCACTCAGCAGTTCAGTGGTGAGTCCTCACTAGTTCGAGGACGATAGACATGCTTATCCTTTTAGTACTTATTCCAATTTTCAGATTTATTAGAGTTAGCTGGGGGCATGTCCCAGCAACTCCTGTTCAGTTAGAAGGCTTTCAGACATAGACTAGATTCAGCAGTTGTTAGTGTTGTCGCTCAGCCAACACTAAACCATTTTTATATTATACTTATTCAGATTTTTGGACTCTTTTCCCGTATTCAGATATTAAATTGTTTAGCTTCCGCACAGTGCATGCCTTAATTTGATTTTCATATAGATATGCCATGTCATGGGTTAGCTTGGGATCACTTGTGACACTAAGCACCGTGTTGCGTCCAGGGGGTAGCGTGACAAACTTGGTATCAGAGCATCAAGTTTAAGTGTCCTAGGGTGTCTAAAAGCCGCATCAAGTAAAGTCTTCTTCATGGGTGTGAAGCGCGCCACACTTATGAGGGAGAAGCTATGGGACGTCATTAGGAATAACTTCCCTTCTTTATTTTCTGGTCCGTGCTATAGAGTATAAACTCTATTTAATTCTCCTCTATCCTAACTCTTGCTCTTCGCATTTCAGAAAAATGCCTCCCAAAAGAGCTAACGCTAGGAATCAGCCAGCACCAGCAGCTCTAGAAGATCCGTTAAATGAGCAGGTTACGCACACCGAATTCAGGGCTTCTTTTCAAGTGCTTTCTCAGGCTATGACCACCCAGGTCAATCAGCAAGTTGCGGCACCAGCTCCGCCTCAGACCAATACTACTGCAGCCAGAATCTGGGACTTTGCTCGGATGAACCCTCTAGAGTTTCATGGGTCTAAATTAGAAGAGGATCCCCAAGAGTTTTTAGAGTACATTTAGAAGGTGACCAATATTATAGGTGTCACTCCAATTGAGGGTGGAGACCTAGCCGCTTACCAACTGAAAGGAGTGGCTTATACTTGGTACCAGCAATGGAAGGAATCTTGCCATGCCGGGGCAGGACCAGTGACTTGGGAACTTTTTAAGACTGCTTTTCTGGACCAGTTCTTCCCACTAGAGCTTAGGAAAGCTAAGGTTCAGGAATTCATCAACCTGAAGCAGGATGACATGAGCATGAAGGACTATGCTCTGAAGTTCACTCAGCTATCCAAGCATGCTCCAGCAATGGTAGCTGACTCTAAAGCCCGTATGAGAAAGTTTGTGTCTGGAGTGTCTGATGATGTGGTCAAGGAATGCAAGACGTCCATGCTCGTAAAAGAAATGGACTACTCCAAGCTCGTTACTTATGCTCAGTAGATTGAGGAGGAAAAGATTAAGGAAAGATTAAGGAAAGGGGAAGTGATACTAAGAGGGCTAGGACAGGTGATTATAGCCACTTTTAGCAGAGGTCAGAGGGTGGAAACTACTCTCAATATCGCCAAAAAAATTCATCACCAGCTCCATCTTCTGCTAGTGCCCCAGTGCCTTAGTTCAAGAAGGATAGGCGGGATAGAGCATCTGGCTCCAAGTCCCAAGGTACGGTTACTAGTGGGCGCACTAATCATGTATGTAAGAAGTGTGGTAGGAACCACCAAGGTGAGTGTATGGCAGACAACAAAAATTTCTTTGGGTGTGGTAAGCCAGGCCACATGATAAGGTATTGTCCCAAAGCTTCTCAGAAGTGTAAGGATGTTCGCCCACAAACTCAGACTGGTTCTATAGCAGCCCTAGCAGGTCACCCCACTAAGCAGGGTGCCTCTTCTGGTACAGGTGGTGGTCAACGCCAGAACAGATTGTATGCACTTCAGGCTTTACAGGACCAGGAGGATTCTCCTGATGTGGTCACGGGTATGTTGCGAGTCTTTAATACTTATGTTTATGCATTGTTAGATCCAAGGGATACGCTTTCCTTTATAACTCCATATATAACAGTAAATTTTGGTGTCAGTCCAGAAACTCTCCCAGAACCCTTCTCAGTCTCTACTCCAGTTGGTAACCCAAATATAGCTAGATGGGTATACAGAAATTGCCAGTCACAATTTCCCAGAAAGTCACCTCATAAGACCTTGTAGAGTTAGAAATGTTAGATTTTAACATCATTCTAGGCATGGATTGGTTACATTCCTGTTATGACTCAGTCGATTGTAGGGCTAGGATCATTCGATTTTAGTTTCTTAACGAGCCAGTCTTAGAGTGGAAGGGTAGTAACTCAGTGCCTGTAGGTCGTTTCATCTCCTACCTTAAGGCCAAAAAGATGATTTCCAAAGAGTATATCTACCATCTTGTTCGGGTCAAGGATTCAAACTCTGAGACCCCAACTCTTGAATCAGTTCCTGTAGTCAGTGAGTTTTCAAAAGTATTCCCAGAAGATCTTCCCGGAGTCCCTCCCAAAAGGGAAATCAATTTTGGAATTGATCTCCTTCCAGATACCCAGCCTATTTCGATTCCTCCTTATAGAATGGCTCCACCTGAGCTTAAGCAATTGAAAGATCAGTTGAAAGACCTTCTAGATAAGGGCTTCATCAGACCCAACATCTTTCCATGGGGTTCTCCAGTGTTGTTCATATGTAAGAAAGACGGTACCCTCAGGAGTGCATTGACTACCGCAGTTGAACAAGGTCACAATCAAGAACAAATATCCTATCCCCAGTATTGATGACTTGTTCGACCAACTTCAGGGTTCTAGTTGTTTTTCCAAGATAGAACTCAGATCCAGCTACCATCAGCTCAGAGTCAGAGATAGTGACATCCCGAAAACAGCCTTCAGGACTCGGTATGGTCACTATGAATTTGTAGTCATGTCTTTTGGACTAACCAATGCCCCTGCAGCCTTCATGGATTTGATGAACAGAGTGTTCAAGCAGTATTTGTACTTGTTTGTTATTGTCTTTATTAATGAGATCCTCGTTTATTCTCGAAATGAGGAAGAGCATGTGACTCATCTGAGGGTTATTCTGCAAACTCTCAAAGATTGTCAGCTATTCTCCAAGTTCAGCAAGTGTGAATTCTGGTTATAGTATGTTGCTTTCCTTGGTCATGTGGTATCCAGCGATGGGATCTGAGTGGATCCCCAAAAAATTAAAGCAGTAAGGAACGGGCCCGGACCCACCTCTCCATCAAATATCAGAAGTTTCTTGGGTTTGGACGATTATTACAGGAGGTTCGTTGAAGGATTCTCATCTATAGATTTCCCATTGACTAGGTTGAGTCAGAAGAAGGTCAAGTTTCAGTGGTCAGATGAGTGTGAGAAGATTTTCTTAGAACTGAAGACAAGGTTGACTACAACTCATGTCCTGACTCTACCAGAGGGTTTGGATGGTTATGTGGTTTATTATGATGCATCTAGAGTTGGCCTAGGTTATGTTTTGATGCAGCAGGGTAAAGTCATAGCTTATGCTTCCCGACAGCTTAAGGTCCATGAGAAGAACTACCTGACTCATGACCTCGAGCTTGTAGCAATTGTGTTTTCCCTCAAGATTTGGAGACACTATTTGTATGGTGTTCATGTAGATGTGTTTACAGATCATAAGAGCCTACAGTACATGTTCACCCAGAAGAGTTGAATCTTCATCAGAGAAGATAGCTTGAGTTCCTCAAAGATTATGACATAAATGTGCTCTACCATCTGGGTAAGGCCAATGTGGTGGTTGATGCTCTCAGTAGACTATCTATGGGTAGCATATCGCATGTTGAGGAAGAAAAGAGAGAATTAGCCAGATATGTTCATCGGCTTGATCGCCTAGGAGTTTGCCTTATGGACACGACATATAGTGGTGTGATAGTTCAAAAGGGGTCAGAATCTTTATTGGTAGCTGAGGTTAAGGAGAAACAGGATAGTGATCCCATATTACTTCAGCTGAAGGGTGCAGTTCATCTGCAGAGAGTTGAGGTTTTCTCCCAAGAGGGAGATGGTGTACTTTGTTATTAGGGTTGCTTATGTGTTCCTAAGGTGGGTGAGTTGAGGCAGCAGATCCTTATAAAATCCCATAACTCTAGATATTCCATTCATCCGGGTACCACTAAGATGTACTGTGATCTATGGGAAGTCAATTAGTGGAACGACATGAAGAGGGACATCGCAGATTTTGTGGCTATGTTCCCCAACTGTCAACAGGTTAAGGTAGAACATCATAAACCAGGGGGTGTGACTCAGGAGATTAGCATTCCTACTTGGAAGTGGGAAGTGGTTAACATGGACTTCATTACGGGTTTGCCTCGTACTCGTAGACGGCATGACTCTATTTGGGTGATAGTGGACAAAATCACTAAGTTAGCTCATTTCTTGGCAGTCAAGACTACAGATTAAGCGGAGGATTATGCTAGACTCTACATCAATGAGATAGTCAGGTTTCATGGAGTTCCCTTGTCTATCATCTCAGATAGAGGTCCTCAGTTTACCTCTCATTTCTGGAGATTATTTCAGAAAGGTCTTGGTACTCAGGTGAATCTTAGCACAGCATTTCACCCACAGACAAATGGTCAGGCTGAGCGTACCATTCAGACCCTAGAGGAAATATTGAGGGCTTGTGTGATCGATTTCAAGGGTAGTTGGGATGATCACCTACCTCTCATAGAGTTCGCCTACAATAATATCTTCCATTCCAGCATTCAGATGGCCCCATATGAGGCCCTCTATGGGCGTAGATGTAGGTCACCTATTGGTTGGTTTGAAATATGTGAAGAAGCTTTGATTGGACTGGATTCGGTACATGAGGCTATGGGAAAAGTTCAGCTCATCAGAGATAGGCTAAAAATAGCTCAGAGTCGTCAGAAGTCCTATGCAGATGTGAGGAGAAGGGACTTAGAGTTTGAAATCGATGATTGGGTTTTCCTGAAAGTGTCACCTATGAAGGGAGTGATGAGATTTGGCAAGAAAGGAAAGCTCAGCCCTAGATATGTAGGTCCTTACAGAATCCTGAAAAGGCTTGGTAATGTGGCTTATGAGTTAGAGCTGCCAGCAGAACTAGCAGCGGGTCATCTAGTCTTTCACATTTCCTTGTTGAAGAAGTGTGTGGGTGATCCGACTTTGATAGTACCCTTAGAGAGTGTGGCTATGAAGGATAGCCTCACTTATGAGGAGGTTCCAGTTGAGATCCTTGACCGTCAGGTTCGTAGGTTGAGGAATAAGAAAGTCGCTTCAGTTAAAGTTTTGTGGAGGAATCAGTCTGTAGAGGAAGTTACTTGGGAAGCAGAAGCAGCCATGATGTTCAAGTACCCTCACCTCTTTCCCTCGGAGTTAGTTTCAGCTTGAGGTAACAGTTCCTATCAGGTCTCTTGGTTTACTCTTATGTAATTCAGCCTCAGTACATTGTTCCATCAGTTATCCTTGCATTTCAGCATACTTGCATATTTATGAAACTTAGTTCGGTCATATATCAGTTTCTAGTACTCAGTTGGTAGGGATTGCAGCTTCTTCCCTCCAAACTCAGCTTGTTCAGCCTTCATTCGAGGATGAATGATCCCAAGGGGGAGATATTGTAACACCCCAGAACTTCCAAGCCCAAATTTAGCTCAGAAAAATTAGAAGAAAATAAAATTTGAACTGTCATCCGAAATCACGAGTCAGTTCCACGACCCGTGGAAACTTCCACGAGCCGTGGACTGGACCCGTGGAACCAGATCAGAAGCTTGAATATTTTCTCTGAGAACCACGATTGGGTTCTACGGCCCGTGGAAGGATCCACGAGCCGTGAACCCAAGTCGTGGGACCAAATTCCAATAGCCCAATTTTAAGTCCCCAGGGTTCACGAGTGGGATCCACGACCCGTGGAAACTTTCACGAGTCGTGAACCCAACTCGTGGAACCCATCTTCAAAGACCCAGTAATATTCAGCCCAGGAACCACGAGTGGGATCCACGACACATGGGAGTTTCCATGAGTCATAAACCCAACTCCTGGGATCAGTTCTAGTTGCTCAACTTTCAGGACCAGGAAACCACGACTGGGTTCCACGGGCCGTGGAACTTTCCATGAGCCGTAGAACCCATCCGTGATCCCTGAGTCGTGAATTTTAGCAGTTTTTCTAATTATTTTCCAGGGGCATTCCAGACTTTTCCTACCTAATTTAATGCCTAAGATACGAAGTTTTGGCCACTCTAAGCCTACTTTATTAGTCAACAGCTACCTAAAACCTTCATTATCCTAAATTCATCAGACTTAGAGAGAATAGAAACAAAAGAGGTGATAGTTTTCTCTCAAGAACAAGCATAGGCCTTCATCAAGTTCAGCCCCAATAATCTAAGGACTTCTCCGTAGATTTTTTCACCAGGTATGTGGGATTTCACTAGTGGGTTTCTTTCACCCATTAGGTCCCTAGATTCCAGTCAGCCTTCAGTTTTCTCCATGAATGTTTCAGACCTAGGGTTCCTAAATCTTAGGGGATTGTTGTGATTCAATTCTTACAGCTTTTATGGTATTGTTTACATGTTTCTTAGGGAATTAGTACAGTTTCATGAATAATGCTCAGAAACCCTAGCTTGAAAA
This sequence comes from Jaltomata sinuosa, assembly GCA_003996215.1. Classification (NCBI taxonomy): domain Eukaryota; kingdom Viridiplantae; phylum Streptophyta; class Magnoliopsida; order Solanales; family Solanaceae; genus Jaltomata; species Jaltomata sinuosa. Next base: position 25,918 of record QJPP01003805.1, on the reverse strand, counting down.
AATTCCAGTATTTTCATGAATTCAACTTGCTAGGCAGATCAGTTATATGCTTATGCTTCAGAAATTGAATGACATTCATTTAGCCTATGTATGTTGTATTCTCAGTCATTTATCAGTGTTTTGAGCTATTCTTTATTTCAGTACATTATTTCTTACATTCAGTGGGAGTAGACTTAGTACCGAGCAGACGATGGGACGAAGGCTTAGCTGTCAGTTTAGGCTAAGTCCTTTAGAAGCAGCCCCTAAGTCCCAGAACTACGGCGCCACCGTAGGTGTAAAGGAGTCAGCTGCCAGACTAGGCTACACTTCCTTGTCCTTTGTGGACATCAGTATTGGATCCACGTCAGACTTGTTCGTACCCTTGGCAAGGTATGAACACCCTTCCATCCAGGGTTACAGGTTGGCCCCATAGTTAGCTCAACTTGGGGTATGTCGGTTAGTAGTGTCTCCCACATTCAGATTCATGTGCATTGACCTTGTATCCAGTGTTTATGTTCAGTATTCAGTTCAGCATGTTATTTCATAATTTATACTTGGTCATTGCATTCAGTCCAGCTTTAAGTTATGTTGCAGTATATCTATTTTCATGTTCAGTCCTATGTTATCTAGCTTAGTAGGTATACTGCATGCTCAGTACATTCAAAGTACTGACGCATACTTTTGTGCTACATCATTTTATGATGTAGGTTCAGGCACTCAGCATCCAGAACGCGCCTAGTTCAATTTTTGGTCCTCACTCAGCAGTTCAGTGGTGAGTCCTCACTAGTTTGAGGATGATAGACATGCTTATCCTTTTAGTACTTATTCCAGTTTTCAGATTTATTAGAGTTAGCTGGGGGCATGTCCCAGCAACTCCTATTCAGTTAGAAGGCTTTCAGACATAGACTAGATTCAGCAGTTGTTAGTGTTGTCGCTTAGTCAGCACTAAACCATTTTCATATTATACTTATTCAGATTTTTGGGCTCTTTTCCCGTATTCAGATATTAAATTGTTTAGCTTCCGCACAGTGTATGCCTTAATTTGATTTTCATATAGATATGCCATGTCATGGGTTAGCTTGGGATCATTTGTGACACTGAGCACCGTGTTGCGTCCAGGGAGTAGCTTTAGGGAGTGACATAGACAACCTAGAGTTGAATCATAACATACAATTAGTTTGTACCATTCAAGGATCCCTAAGGCAACAACTAAGATAATTTATATGCATCTCGGTTTACCTAAAGAGGCCACCCTTAGAAACTAAACACCTAACGAGGTAAATAGTTAAGCCCGGTTCAACTCAAGGAACTAACACGTTTATCAAGTAAACAGTAAAGCTCGATCCAACTCAAGGAACCAACATGTATATCAAGTAAACAGTGAAGCCTATTTCAGCTCAAGAAACCAACATGTATATCAAGTAAATAGTTAAGTCCGATTCGACTCAAGAAACCAGCATGTATATCAAATAAACAGTTAAGCCCGGTCCAACTCAAGGAACTAACATGTATATCAAGTAAATAGTAAGTCCGGTCCAATTCAAGCAACCAATATATATATAAAGTAAACAGTTAAGCCCGGTCCAACTCAAGAAACCAACATGTAAGTAAACAGTTAATCCCAGTGCAACTCAAGGAACCAATATGTATATCAAGTAAACACATAATCCCCGGTTCACTCAAGGAACCAACATGTATATCAAGTAAACTGTTAAGTCCGGTTCAACTCAAGGAACCAATATGTATATTAATAAAATACATAATCGCGGTTCACTCAAGGAATTAACATGTATATCAAGTAAACACATAATTCTCAGTTCACTCAAGGAACCATCACAATCACCAATTACATGTACATATATGCTAAGGGTCTAATGATCTCTTACTAGCCATGACCTATAGGGGACGAGCTCTTGTACATGTAGACTAGTTCCTTGGAAAAGGTTTCAGTTGTATTTAAAGGTTGTAAATTTTAAAAGTATTTTTATGATTTCTTATTGACTTTCGCGTATTGTCTTAAATAGGTGCTAAGGGTTCTCCTATCTAGGTGGATTAGAGTAGGGGACCACATGATCCAAGTAGTTGGATCATGACATTATTTGATTTTCACGCTTTCTTTTTATTTTTTTGTTGTCTTTAAAGTTTTCCTTTTTAGCTAGGCTGGGTCATCTGTGGACCCTGGATTTATTTTGTACATAGATTTTAATTTTAATAAATTTGGCCTATGAGGTTCACTTCAGTCAAAAAATTACATAAAATGATGTGTATTTTGTTTTGTAGCATTGAGAAATTGCTAAATACTTAAAGAATTAGTGTGAAAGTTAATATAAGAATGATTCCTCTCTTGAAACATATTCTTCCTTGAGACTAAAAGTGGAATATGAGGCATAAAAAAAGCCTAAGTTGGGGATGAAGAGTGAAAAAGAAAAGTGGTGTGCTTCTAGCATAAGTTGAGGTAGAGCAGTAGTTATGATTAAACCTGGACTTGATCTGAAAAGAAAATAAATAGAAAAAAAGAAAATCTAAGATCTTATATATATGTATGTATATTCTTTTTATTGGTACTAATGCTGAAAAATACACCAAAGTCAATGGAAGCAAAGAAAAGGTGAAAAAAGAAAAGAGGGAGATGAATAAATGTTGAAAAGTGAAAAAGAATGAAAATGTGAAATTATAGTGTTCAAGAAAAGTGCAGTCACTATTTCTCAAAATATGTATCCTACTCGTCTCAAGGACAACATTACAAGCTTATAAAAGTCCATATGTGATCTTAATAGAATCTTCAGAAGATGTTGACAGTTAAAAATAAGGGCAAACCTATGGTATATGCATGTATAACATATGAATTCTTTATGAGTGTGAGTGTTTTCTCTTCTCTTTAGACTTTTTGTCTCATTATTTATGTATATATGTGTGTCAACAAACCAAATTCGTTGGGAGAGGAATGTATTTCTCAAAATATGTATCCTACTCATCTCCAAGAACTACATTACAAGCTTATAAAAGTCCTTATATGATCTTAATAGAATCTTCAGAAGATGTTGACAGTTAAAAATAAGGGCAAACCTATGGTATCTGCATGTATAACATATGAATTCATTATGAATGTGAGTGTTTTCTCTTCTCTTTAGACTTTTTGTCTCATTATTTATGTATATATGTGTGTCAACAAACCAAATTCGGTGGGAGAGGAATGCAGAAGGTCAACTTATAAAGAAAGAATCAGAACGCTCTCTAGCCGCCCCTAAACCAACCGTCCAATAATGACCAATCCACCACCCCTCATGGTTGTCCCGACCACTGATCAGCCACCAATAGAGGCTGGCCAGACCTACTCTCTCACCTTAATAACCACCTTTCCACATCTCTTTCAACCCAACACTCAAAACATTCTTAACAAGTTGCCTAGCGTGCCTACCATTTCGCCTATTGAAGATCACACAGTACAGGATGCAGCATAGCATGATAATAAAGATAAGCAGAAGGAACCCCTCAAATATGCAGATCTTATGAAACCCCATAAAAACAACTAGCATAATAAGAGCACTATTGTGCCCCCCCCCCCCCATTAAGCAGATATCTTTTAACAATGGGATGCCCAGAGTTTCATGGTCGGAGAAAGAAGTACAGTAGATGAACATCATTGAGAATCTCTAATACACTGTGATTGGAAAGTTCTTATATGGATGGCCTGAACTAGAGGACCTAAGGGTTCAAATCCCAAAATAATGCAATATTAAAGGAGAGTGCAAGATTGGGTTACTTAGGAACAGACACATCTTGATGAGATTTGATAGAATTGACGACTTTATCAACGTCATGGCCAAGAATGTGCATTACATTTTAGCAAAGGATGGCCTAGCCTTCCAAATAAGACCCATGATATATGATGCCACATTCAAACCGGAGGAAGAAACAACCCAATATATGGATTGGATATCATTCCCAGACCTTCTCCCTACTTTATTTATTAAAGAAGACTTGTTTTCCCTTGCCTCTGCAGTAGGCAAATCTATTCACCTCGATCTAGATACTATCAACAAGACTTGACCTAGTTGTTCAAGGGTCAAGGTCCAGGTTAACTTGACAGCTAAGCTACCAGAAAAGATCGAGATAGAAGTGAGGAGTGAAGTAACCAAGAAATCTAGAGTTGAATGCATTAACATACAGTATGCCATGCTCCCTAAATACTGCATGCATTGTAAGCTGCATGGTCATAATGAAGCTGAATGTAGGAATTTACATCCATAACTGTGGAAACAATAGGAAGATGCTCACAAGTATATTCAAGATGATGAGGAGAAGGGAAAAGAACAGAATATCAATAACAGGCACAATAATATCCCAATCAGAAGAAATATTGGGTACAAAGGGAAATGGAATCCTACAAACAGGAGGTTCAAGATTGTTAATGACTCTGACAAGTTCCTGAGTGACACGGCGACTAGCAATACCCAAATTGAGAACAACATCAGCACAAGTAATGCTTTTAATGCTCTTGTTGAGAATGACAAGGAAGAGCAAAAGGAGGAAGAAGACAGTATTGCTACTGAGCATACTCATGATACCAGGAACATCATAATAACTCACATGGAGGGTGGTCACAGTAATACATTGGGGGATATAACAGCACAAGAGGCCCATAATTATATAACAACCACAAAGGGAACAGAAAATATAGCAAAAGACATCATACAACAATAATTACAGGGTGCACTAGTCACATATGACCAACAAGGTAGGCTGCCAGTTGGAGACCAAGAGAAAGGAGAATCTAGCACCAATCTGGGTGGAGAACAATCAAAGGATAAGGATAATGCTGATAATAATGATATACAAGCTGAAGAAGGGGATATAAAGGGTGAAGAAAAAATAACAGTACCACAGACATTGTTATCTCTCAATCACCAGGAACTGATCAAGAGGTACTACTGGCCTTAGTTTCTGCAAGCTTCCAGAGGCCCCATCAAATGTACATAAGTGATGGATCAGCAAGCAATAAGGAGGGAATAGAAATACCACATCAAGGGCAATTAGCACTTACAGGTCCTTCAGCAGGGAATCTAGGGAATGCTACAATTCCATATGCTTGCACTAATATTTCTCCACCTTTAAAGATTTTGCATTACATAATATCACATCATCTCAGTGAATCAGAGGACCTAAGCAGGAAAGCAGAAGAAGCAGAAGATATTATAGAAGACAAGGATGAACAAGACAACCAAAAGAATTTGAAGGATATCAGTAGGATGGCAGATATATCACCAAAAATACAGACAAAAGGGAAGAAGACTAAAGACAAAGTAGACAATAAACCTATTAGAGTGGTCCCCAATAGGGGTTTGAAAAATAATATCTAATGAGTCATAAAGCATTATTTTGGAACATTAGGTCTGTAAGAACACAACATTCATTCCCTAGGGTTTAGATGCTCCATAGACACCACAACTTCTTTCTCATAACCCTGATGGAACCATTTCAAGAAGCCAGACACATTCAGAAGTTTAAAAGAAGATTAGGGATGCAGTATGCTAACTACAATGAGAATTGGAAGATATGGGTATTTGTATAGGAGAACATCCAGGTTGGAGTCCTAGCAGACTCAGAGCAATAGCTTACATTACAACTTATTTTCCAAGACTCAGTCCAGATTCAAAACACTACCATTGTCTATGCTAAATATGATGGGAGAGAGAGAATCATCTTGTGGAATGATATCTACTCTATTGGCAACAATATGCACTTACCTTGCCTGTTTGGATGAGACTTCAATGTTATATTAAATGATAAGGAAAAGATTGGGGGACTGCCTATACACATACAGGAGTATGAGGATTTTGCCTTTTACATCAACTCCTGTGAATTATTTGATATTCAATTTAAGGGTAGCCCATTTACATGGTGGAATGGGAGAGCTGTTGGTGAATGTATATTCAAAAGGTTGGATAGGGTTGTGATGAACTAAGTTGTGGTTGACACCTTTGGAAGAGTGGAGATGGAGAACCTGGCTAGAACTGGGTTTGACCATGCTCCTCTGTTGCTTACTTGTGGGGGGCGGATGGCCAATTTTGATAGACCTTTTAAATTTTTAAAGTTCTGGACTGAGAAAGAAAATTTCAAAGAAGTGGTGAGAAGGAACTAGATAGGTGCTGAATCTGGGAATATATTCATTGATCTGAAGCATAAAATGAAGAAGACCAAGTTGGCGCTCTCAGCTTGAAGCAGGGAAAAGTTTGATGATATTTTCAAACAGCTTCTTATCAGGGAAGACATAGTCAGAGTGAAGGAACAGCTATTTGAAGAGCACCCTACAGTGGATAATAGAATAATTCTATAGAGGGCACAAGCAGAGCTAAAGTAATACCTTCATTATGAAGAAGAGTACTGGTGTCACGCCTCGAGACTACTCCCTAAACGTAACACGGGACCCGAGAACACAAGTGTCCCAAATTAACCCTTGGTCATATCATACTCAGATCATTACAAGAAACATAGCGGAAGAATATTAGATAAAGATAGGCAACCATACCTTAAATAAGAACAAGGTATAAGAAGTATCAAATCCATAAAACGGAATACAAGTCTAGCTATGTCTGAAGCCTCTAAACTATCATAAGAGTTGATGGGACAAGACCCCAACTAACTCAAGAAAACTCAAGAAAAGAAATGACAGTAACTAACATAGCTATGGTACTCGAGTAATAAGTACTCACCAACTAAGTCTGGAGAACTGATAACGGCTAACCACGAATCGGAGGGTAAGAGCCTGAATCTGCATTATCAAGAGGATGCCGCACAAGATATGCGTCAATACTATAGGATGTGCCGAGTATGTGAGATATGCATAAAGGAAATCAAAACATGCTTAAAACTTACTTAAATCTGAAATCTTGTGTAAAAGAGATATTGTGGGAAAATACCATAAGTAAAGCTTAAATCATGAAATAGGATAACTTGATGCATAAAACTTTCTTATGGGAGTTTCTCATAACCGACAATAGACCATGTGAGCTACAAAGAATCCAACTATATAACTCTAGTTGGCAAAGCCACCCCGAACCTTGCCAAGAAAAGGGGTACTAAATGTATCATAGCGTGAAACCATTTTCATAAGGGACACTCTCAACTAACGAGGACCCATCTTCATGAGGAGACACTCTCAACTAATGATGACCCTCTTCACCTATGTTGGCAACGTAGTTTTGGACTTGGTTAATCGAACCCTCATCGCTTGGTGCTAAATACTACTCCCAAAAATATGCATAAATATAGCTCATATATACTTGTGACATATCTGATGTCAAATCTGTTTGAAAAGCATAAGGACATATCTAATGTCATGCAAATTCAAATCACAAGTCTTAAAGCTTAGCATAGCCATAATTTACTTTTCTTTCTAAATTCATAACTTGAAGAATTTGGCATGCAATTTCATAAATACTTGAGATCATAATATCAATGCATGCAATTTTCCTTAAATCAAGCCATGCATGCAAAATTTAGCTAGGGTTAGCCTTCAAATCATAAGGTAAATAATCAATTGCAAAACCCCATGTAAATCATGAAATTGAACTTAGAATTTTTTGAAGAATCATGAGAAAATACTTAATATGAAAGCCCATGAGAATTGAGTAAGAACCCTAACTTGAATTCATAAATTCAATTTAGAAGAATTAGGGTTTTGGGCATAAGGGTGAAAGAATCCCCTTATTGAATACCCACATACCTTAATTGAAGCTAACCCAACTGAAATTGAAAAGAAGATGAGGCTTGAACTTGGAACTTGAGACTTGGAGATGAAACCCTAACTTGAAGCTTGAGAGGATGGAATGAACTCTTTTTCTTCTTTTGGAACTTGATTGAAAGAATGGGAGAGAACTTAGGCCAGGTGGGAATAAAACCCCTTCTAAATAGGCCTAAAACAACTTAGTACAGGAGTTAAAAGAGTGAGAAATTATAAAAATACCTCTGTACTTAATCTTGGAAAAACTGATAAAATGACTTGGCTCTAGGGACCACGAGTCAGTCTATGGACCGTCAAAGTGAATGACGGACCGTAATCTGGTCCGTGGTTTCAAGAACCACTTATGGGAATCTAATGAAATTCCATTCCACGAGTCACTCTACAGTTCGTGATTCTGAACAACGGACCATCCTGTAACTCGTGGTTTTGACTTTAGGAAATGAGGATCCTCTGAACCTCAGGAACTACGGATGGAATAATAGGTCATGAATGGGTTGATGGGTCGTCAACACACTCGTGGAGTTTAGAGGACTTGGTACCTCTCTGAAGTTGATTCGATGAGTTACAGGACGGTCCGGCATTCAAAATGATGACCCGTCAAGTCACTCGTAGAATCTAGGGAAGAAAAGCTGAATTTTGACAAACCATGGGTCACTCTATGGACCATGGTTTTGGTCTACGGGTCGTGAACCAACCAGTGGTTTTGAAGATGAAAATTTTAAGGTTCAGGTCAGAAATCACGAGTCACAGTACGGATCGTGATTCAAAACCACGGTTCGTCATCCCGTCCGTAGTCACTGACAGTGCTGCAGTAAAATGTTCATAACTTCTTACTTCGAACTCGGATTAATGCGCGGTCAGTGGCGTTAGAAATAAGACTCAAAAACCTTTAATTTGGTGGATACGAGGCCACCTAACTCTCTATATTCTAGGAGAAATAGTCATTTAAAGTTGACCCTAATTTAGTCTTACATGAAAACTTACTTGGGTGAGGTGCTTGCAACTTAACTTGATGATAGGAGTTTCTTATGAACATGATTCACATCCAAAGCATTCACCACACTAGAGAAATGATTATTACACTCATAAAAAAGGTTTGAGTATTAGCTTAGGATTTTTGGGGTGTTATAACTTGAGGCAAAAGGTTGGGGCTCAATGGTTTGCTGAGGGAGATAAGAACACAAGATTCTTCCACAATCTTGTGAAGGGAAGGAGTAAGAGGTTTACTATTCAGAGAATTCAGAAGAATGATGGTTCCTGGGCTGAAGGAACTGGGAAAGTGGCAGAGGAAGCAGTTATATTCCTCAAGGATCAATTCACAAGAACCTCTAACTCAGAGGAATTATCATTTCTTAATTTGATCCCCCCTATGATCACAGAGAATGAGAACTCCACTTTGAATTGTTCTCCTACTGAAGCTGAAATAAAGAGGGTGGTGTTTGAGCTAAATGGAGATAGTGCAGAAGGACTTGTTGCTCTCACAGGTCACTTTTACCAGTCTTGTTGGTACATAGTAGGGTATGATATAGTCAAGGTGGTTCTGAGTTTCTTTGAGGGATCTACCATCCCCTAATCTATCACTCATACTCATCTAGTTTTGCTACCTAAGAAAGAAGTGGTACAGTCCTTTTCAGACATGAGACCTATCAGCTTAAACAATTTTCTCAACAAGGTTATTTCAAGGGTGTTACATGATAGGGTGGAAAGTTTTCTCCCCAAGATTATCTCAGAGAATCAATCTGGGTTTTTGAAGGGGAGAAGCATAACAGAGAATGTGCTACTAGCACAGGAGATCATTACTAACATCAGAAAGAGAAGCAAACCTGCTAATGTGGTAATTAAACTGGACATAGCCAAAGCATATGACAGAGTTGATTGGAGATTTTTGATAAAAGTGTTGGAGAAAATAGGCTTCAAGAACTCCTTTGTGGACAAAATATGGAGACTAGTTGCAAGCAATTGGTATTCCATCCTTATTAATGGATAGCCTCAGAGTTTTTTCCACTCTACTAGAGGAGTAAAGAAAGCGGACCCTCTATCCCCAACTTTATTTATTATTACTGCTGAGTTCCTCTTTAGAGCTCTAAACAATTTGTTTACTAAGGAAGGTTTCAAAGGATTTGGAATGCCCAAGTGGAGTGACAACATCAATCATCTTGCATATGCAAATGATACTATTATTTTTGCAGTAGCAGACAAGAAGAGTCTACAGCTGTATGGAGACACTTGGATACTATGAAAAGCAATCAGGACAAAAAATAAACAAAGAAAAAAGCTCTTTCTTTGTTTACAATAAGACAGCAGCCTCCATTACCCAGGAAATTGAGGAGAACACTAGTTTCACAAAGGGACAATTTCCCCTTATCTATCTTGGTTGTCCCATAGGCCATGCTAGAAAGAGGAAAAGTCACTTTGTAGAACTCATAAAGAAGGTTCAGAGTAAACTTCAAGCATGGAAAGGAAAACTTCTATCTTTTAGGGGGAAATCTATTTTAATCAAGAATGTGTTACAAAGCATTCCCATCTATCAACTATCTACCATTATCCCACCTAAATGTGTTATTCAGCATTTACATATAATCTTTGTAAGATTTCTATGGAGCTTCAAAGAGAATGGAAGGAATAAACATTGGGTGGCCTAGTCAGATATTTGCTTACCCAAGGAGGAAGAAGGTTTGGGTTTCAGGTCCTTATTTGATGTTGCTAAAGCACTGTATGCAAAACTATGGTGGGTTTTTAGAATAAAGAAGACATTATGGTCCAATTTTCTATGGAACAAGTATTGCAAAAGGCATAGACCACACATAGTGGAATGGAAAGGGGGTTCACAAACCTGGAAACATATGCTAGCTGCCAGAGACTATTTTGACCAAGAGATTTGGTAGGAACCTAAAGAGGGACAAGCTAGTGTCTGGTTTGATAACTGGACTCAGCTAGGGGTTCTGTACTATCATATGCCCATCAATACAAGTGACAATTATGCTCTGGAAGAGGTGAAACATCTATGGATCAATAGAGGATGGAATGAAGACTTGATGCAACAGCTCTTCCCTGAAGATATCTGTAAGCACATTCTAAAGACTGTTGGAGTGGTGGAAAATATTGAAGAAGGGGACAAAGCTTGGTGGTTATTGAACTGTTCAAGAAAGTTTTCTGTAAAGAGTGACTGGGAAGAGGTAAGACATAAGGGAGAAGCACAAGAGGTATTTCATAACATCTGGATAAGAGGACTTCCTTTCAAGTTCTCTTTCTTTCTTTGGAGGTTGTGTAAGAAGAGAACCCCTATTGGGGAAGTACTTAGTAGAATAGGGGTGGGGGAAGAGGTTCTTTGCTATAATTGTGAGGATTAGGTCTTTGAAACCTTTGATCACCTCTTTATGTCCTGTCCCTCAGCAGCTAGACTCTGGACTATACTAGCAGCATATGAGGGGATCCAGGGACCTTTCATTCATCTCAAGGATACCATCTACAAATAGTGGAATGCTCAAAGTTCCACCAAGCTCAGGCCTTTGTATAAGGCCATCCCAGCTATTACACTCTGGCAGATATAGAAGAGAAGGAACAGTATCACTCATGGGGGAAAGATGTCATACTATGGAATGATCATGGAGCTTAATAGGAACATTCACAATTTGGCTACATATATTTATCCTTGGTTAAAGCACATCCCCAAGAACTGGCCTGATATAGTTCAGTTTCTAACTGATTACACACCCCTTATAAAGTGTAATGTGGTCTACTGGACCCTACCAGAGGAGGGCACCTACAAATGAAACTCAGATGGAGCTACGAAAGGAAATCCAGGCCCAAGTTCTGGAGCTTTCTGGATAAGAAATGAAGGGGGGAATTTTATATATGTTGAGACTAAGAGGCTAGAAGATGGTACTAGTTTACTTGCTGAAGTGGTGGCTATGACAATGGGCCTTGAATATTGTATAAGCAAGCAACTTCTACCTGTCACTTTGGAAACAGATTTCCTCACACTAAAGAAGATTCTATATGGGATTTGGTAAATCCCTTGGAGCTTATCCATGGAGGTGAAAAGGATTAACTCCATGAGAAGTCATCATCTTGTAAAGTGAAGCACATACTCAGGGAAGGGAACATGCTAGCGGATTTTTTTGCTAATCAAGTTATTTTTTTTTGCAGATGGACAAGCTATATCTTACATACATTACCAGGATGTTCCTACTGCAGGCAGAGATATTATAAACTTGGATAAAAATCAAACACCCAATCTCACGATACGCAGATGTCAAAATGGAGGATACCACAGACATTATCAAGACTAACAGTCAATAGGCATCATCACAACAGAGACAAGATTAGAAGATCTAACAAGGAGCTAACAACGATGGAAAGTCCACCCTAGCAGGACTTTTATATATTAGTTCATGTTCATTAGCTAGGATCTAAATCTGATTTTCAGAGTTGCGATTACCTCAATTCATGAGAGATTGTGGAAACTGAAATTGGTCTGGATTCCCTCTACTTCTGTTGGCCTAACAGTGGTATCAGTCTCTTGTCGGCTCAACCTGCTGGTCAAGGGAAAGAAAGAGAAATCATACTGAGATAAGTTTACCTCTCAAAGGAAAATGGGAGGAAATGATCTTACAAATTAGGCTGTGAACTTCTCGTTACTGGATGGAGATGAAGAAGTCTTTCATGGTATTGGATTCATGGCACTTGTGAGAGCTTAGAGTGTCTTGGTGAATCCTACCCAAGCTCCAACCTGTTGACGACAACCGATGCAGCTGAAGGAGTAAATCGTCACCCCTTTCCTTCTCAAGTATCTCAGACTTAATTGAGCAGTATGGCATGAAGTTGATAAAGAAGAAGACGAAGATGGAGCTTCACTTCCATATCTGAGATTCTAGATCCCTCTATTTTCCCTTTTGTCTTTTCAACTTTTTCCTTTTGTTTTCCTTTTATTTTTATGTTCTTTTTGTTTTGTTGGCATTTTTCTGATCGGATTGTGGACCTAGACCCCTTTTTTCTTTTGTTAATAAATGGGTTGGGTGCCCGTTTTAAATTTTTAAAAAAGTATATATGTGTGTGTTATTTTTGAGATACTTTTTAAATTTATTGTGAGGGTACTTGAATGAAAATGACTGATTAAAGTCAAACTTGCTATACTATATCTCTTGTATGCATTAGATAGCTTATAAAGTATAATATCACAGGTTGAGGCTGCATTATCAGTTATTTCAGTTGGAGGTGCGGCAATTGGTTATGTAAAGTTGTGAAAATTAAAGGGCCAAAATATTTTTTGAAAGTAAATGTCAATAGCAACTTCTTGAAATCATTATAGACAACTTACTTTGATTTTCTTGAACATAATTATAGTATAGTGAGTCTAGTGTTACTTACTTGAGGACTAGCAAAGACCTTGAGTTGACTGTGTTGAAATGCCTAGAAATTAGCACATATTAATTGTTCTTTAATTATTCTTATACTTGCTTTAGTGTGTTTTTATGTTAGTTTATTATTTTGTAGATTGTTTATGTCTAAATGGCCGAAAGATGAAAAATACAGTAAATTATTAAATTTTAGGTGATTTACGACCGCACGTCACTAAAGAAAGTATAGAATTAGCAATAACTTTTTAGCAACAACTATATTATTGTGGCTGTAAAGGATGGTCATCGTGTGAAGCACAAGACGATCATGAAACCATTCAATGATCAGTACTTAAAAAAAAGATCAAAACTGAAGAGGAACCTGCGACCAAGAGATGTGGATCGTAAACTAATTCACGACCGTAGAAGTAATTTCACGATACAGCTCCAGCAAAATCTAAAAGGCAATTGACGGCAGTGCAAGGACAATCCATAAATACCAATTAAATTGACAGACGTGGAATGACTCGTGAATCATGTCGGCTAACTAATTTATTATTTTTAGCATTTCTACTTCTTGGACCATTATAAATAGACATGTTAGGTTTCAATTGGAAAGAGTTGGCAGTTTTTCATAGTTTTAGTTTAGCGAGTAGGTTTCTGTCGTCCAGTTCTTTGTTTTTCTCTTTTTAGTTCTTGAACAAAGATCTTCAATATTCTTTCAAGTTTGATATTCAAAGTAAGTTTATGCAGTCTCTTTACTTTTATTCTTGTTATTTTACTTTTAGTATGAGTAGCTAAATCTCAACTGAGATTGTGAAACCCAATGAGATTGTAGAGTTCATAAGATTTTTGTGTGTTGTATTTAGGGGTGGCAATTTGAGCCCATATTAATAAAATGAGTCCATTTAACCCATATTTAATGGCTTGGATCACTCATATTTTAATTTGATAAATATGGGCTTCAAGCTATTTTAAGAGACCCTACAAATATGGTCAATATGGGTATAATATGGGTATCCATATAAATCCATAATAGATCACTTACTTCTACCCAAATTCTTAATTGTCCTAAACAATAAAAAATTTAATATTAATTTTTAATTTTAAAAAATATTAATTTAAAAAATAAAAATGGAGAGTGGGTGGGACTGAGATGGGGGGTGCGAGGTGGCATGAAAAAAAAATTATTTTTAAAAACATGAAAAAATTTAAATCTTTTTTGAAAAAACATGCAAAAATTTGGGAGTGGGTGGGTGGAGGTGGAGGTGGGGTAGGAGTGGGAGGGAGGGGTAGAATTTTTTTTTTTTGAAAAACATAAAATTATTTTTTTTTGGGAAAAACGAAAAAAATTAGGGGTGGGTGAGTGAAAGGTGGTGGTTCGGGGGTAATTTTTTTTTTTTTGAAAGACATAATTTTTTTTTTGAAAAAATAAAAAAAAATAGCAGTGGGTGGGTGGAAGGTGGGGGGGGGGCGGGGGTTGGGGTAATTTTATTTATTTTGAAAAACATAAAAAAATAAAAATGAAAAAATAAAAATAAGTGGGGTCGGTGGGTGGATGGCGGGGGGGGGGGGGGGTGTGCGCGCGCCGGGGGGTAAATATTTTTTTTGGAAATACAAAATAAAATTAGGAGTTGGTGGGTAGAAGGTTGTGGTGGGTGGTGGGTGGTGGGGGAGGGGTCGCGGGGGGGGAGGTAATTTTTTTTATTTTTGAAAAACATAAAAAAAGAAATTATTTTTTTGGAAAAACAAAAAATAAATTGGGGTGGGTTGGGTGGATGCCCGGGGGAGGGGGGGTTGGGGGTAGTTTTTTTTTTGAAAAACATAAAAAATATTTTTTATTAAAAAAACAAAAATAAATTGGGTGTGGGTGGGTGTGGGCCGGGGGGGGGGAGGTAGAGTGGGTGTGGAGCGAGAGGGGGGTTGAAGTGAATGTGAGGCGGGTAGAACTTTTTTTTTTCTTTCGAAAAACATAAAAGAAATTGTTTGATTTTTATGTAGAATCACTCTTTTATTATATTAGAGTACTAAATAGTTTGATTTAATATCAACGAGTTGATATGCATACAACATATAGAAGACTTAAAAAAATTTGGCTTAAGAAAAGTGGGTTAGAACCATTTTGACCAAATTCATATTTACCCATATTTATACGGGTGGATTGCAATCCAATCCATTTTAGCTCAATCCATATAAAATCCATCCAAATCCAATCCAATCCACCCATTTGTCACCCCTAGTTGTATTATATTAAGGTTAGAATATATCAAACTTTTTTCGTTCTTAATTAACTGGTTGGTAGTTGCAAACATTAACCTATGCCATAATATCTTAATCTTTAGACTTGAAAAGCGGGTTAGGATTTGGTAAAAGAAGCTTTGCATGAACTCCGGGAGCTAATCCTTGTTTGATAAATCCATATTAGAAATAGTAGGACTTACTTGGCATAATCGGTCGTTCTTATTGTCAATAACGCGTATAGTTGTTGAAGAATCATACTGGGATAAAACGTTCAATTCTCGAAAGCGATTGAGTGATACTGGACTGTGTGGACTGAGTGTGTATCTTTAACCTAAAATATATGTAATTGCATGAAAAACGATGAACAAAGCAATTCATTGTCGGGACACAATCTTGGTTTTCTAAACTTATAAGTTTTTCAATCTTATTTACTTACTGCATATTTATTTACTACAATTTTAGTTTAGTTTTCAATCTCTCTACAATCTTACGCTATAGAATTTGACTATAAATCTAGTAATTACCCCGATAGTACATCTTTGGAAGTCCTCCTGTATTTCTTGTGAAATTTGAACCCAACTTTATTGCGTAACTATTGTGTTACATCAAAGAAAATGTATCTTGAGTGTATCAGACACCATGAGGCCTAGGAGCACTATTGACTGATAATCAAAACTCACACTTCAAAAATTGGCATTAAAGTTCATTCTCCTTAAGCATCTACAAAATTATTCTGAGAATTTTCCTGGTACACCAAAATGTTATCGATGAATACAATGATGAAAGTGCGGAGAAATATGTTCATGAGGTCCATAACTATAGATGGAGTATTAGTTAACCAATGGCTATCACTAAGAATTTATACCTGAGAACTTTTCTCTTATTTCTTGTTCAGTTTCAGCCTTTGGTCAACTTCTACTATCCTGAAACTCTTTCAACTTGTATGTTAGACGTGTATTCACTTCTCAATCACCTTGTCACTCTCGTGATACTCCTCGTCGTCTAATTAATTACAAAATTAGTCCCAAATTTAGAAATATTAGATTTTAGAAATTAGCGGGACTTTTATCATTTTTTCGACGGCCACTTCTCCACCAATAATTCGTCTGTATTTTTAGTTGGCGTTTCCACGGATTTGGCCATATAAAATCCGGGTATCTCAAGTAGTAAATCTTCTGCTTCATCATTTTTATTCGCGATAAGCTTATATATGAAAAATCATTGAGATTATTATAGACTTTTTAGGGCAATTTCTTTCACATAATTTAAAGTTTGCTTCATTCCTTTTTTATATTCTTGTTATCAATTTATGTGACACTTTTTTCTTTTTAGTTAATTTAAAAAATACATAAATTTCTATAGTTTATCACAATTTCAAAAAAAATTCATTTTTTATGTTCGCGCTTAGTTAAACTACCCTCACATAATTATTGGAGGGGAGGAAATGGTAGTAACTTTAATTATCATCAGTGTCACTGCTGCAAACTAGCTAGTATATTTGAATGTCTACATAGGTCATTATTAAACCATCTATAAGTGACCTTTTCTTATTTTAATGTTAATGTGTGTTTTGTGTCTTCGTTCAAATGTGACCATTTTTATCTGATTTTTTTTTAAAATTTCACATCCATCTATCTTAATACTCCCCCTGTCCCATTTTATGTGACAGTTTTCACTTCTCGAGAGTCAAACAGCTTAAGTTTGACCGTGAATTTGGACATGCAATCTTTAAGTTTTTTGAAATAAAATTTATATATTTGAAAACTACATAAAAAGTACTACAAGTCTCAATAATAGACAATTCAAAATATTTAAAAGATATATAAAAAAATTACGGTCAAAGATAAACTTGTTTGAATCTTGAAATTCGAAATATGTCACATAAATTGAGACGGAGGGAGTATGTCTTTTTACAGAACTCATCTCCTAGATATGTTGGGCCTTAGTGTCGAAACACTTGCTCAAATATATCGTTGTGGTCTCCTAATTTCATTCTGATATCTAGAAAACATTTTTGTTTTCCAGAAAAGACCAAAATGTAGTTTAACAACCAAAGCAATTAACCTGAAGCTGGATTCATACAAAACTTAACACAATCTTTTGTTTATCAAAACAATTTCTTAATGAGCTAAAGTTTGCTTTAAAGTTAAGTTTTTCAAAAACAAAATTATTACTGTGATAGTGACCGTCCGCAGCGTTATCTGGTCCTTCCCAATAGCCACAAACTTTCAAGGGAAGAGGCTTCAAAGAAATTTCCTTTCACAGGCCAGGGTAAAATAGTCATTCACACTTGCACATGTTTACACAATCAGTCCCTGAGCAAAGCCGCCTCATAAGTCAAGTAGTTATTCTCAGCTCTCCACTCTCTCTCTCTCTAGGTAGAGAGTCCTCAAGCAAACATAGGAGAGAGAGAGAGAGAGAGAAAGAGAATATATTATTGAGGGAAGAAGATAAAAGTGTGTGACATAAAAGTGTGATTCTTTTTTCCTTTTCTTTTTCCAAGTGAGTTGGAGAGTTGTGGATGGCCAACCTATAGTGTTAGTACATTAATAGGGTTCGTATTGAATGGCTTACTTTTATCTATGAGAGTTCCAAACTTTCATAAGGTGAGTTACTTTTCTCTCCAAACTCCATCATAAATAACTCTCTTTTTTTCTTCCTTTCAAAAAATCTCAACGTTTCACTAATTCCACTCATCACTCAAAGAAAACAAGATCCCTAATTGTCCGACATGTCACTACAACCTCAAGCAGGAACTTAATCTTTTATCCTTTTTAAACTCAAAAGAAATATATAGAAATTAATTTTACTTAATATTTTATTGCTATTACTACTGTTATTCTAGTCCTATAAAGCCTACTCAAAAACTCACACTGAATGCTAAAAAGTAAAGTCTTTGGCTTGCAGCCTTTTCAACTCCATATAATCTTCATCTTTTAAAGCTGGCAGATTTCCTCCCGCACCCCACCCCGCCCCCCCACCTTACCCCCCTTTCCCACAAGAAGAAATACCCAACCATATGGTTTAATTTCATCTTTCCCCCTTCCTTTTGTTAATTTCTTCTCTACTATTTGTACACAACTTGATTAACCGTGCAATATATTTCTCTTATTATTATTGTAACAGATAGATCAAAGAAAAAAAAAATGTTGGACTATGATTGGGGAGAGCAATCCTCCGTTATGCTTTCTGGCGACGAACCAAATCAAGAAAATGACCAAAATCGGCAGTTCTTTGACCCTTATGCTAACACTCAAACTTTCACTGAAAACCCATCATCTCTAATGAACCCACATCAACATTTTCCTACCATTCAACAACAAAATCACCACTTTTTTCACACCCAAAACAACCCCCATTTGAGCACTACCCTTTATGACACACGTGCTTATGAAACTTGTTACACCCACCCACAAGGTTCTATGCCCTCAGTACTACAACCAAATAGTGGGTTCATGGTTGTGCCAAAAAGTGAACCCCAGTTTGTGACAGCAGGTGGGATTGATTTTGGGAGTAGTAGTAGTAGTAGAATTGGGTTGAATTTAGGTGGGAGGACTTATTTTTCTTCATCTGAAGATGACTTTGTGAATCGACTTTACCGACGCACAAGGGCAGTTGAAGCTGGTTCAGTAAACACTCCTAGGTGTCAAGCTGAAGGTTGTAATGCTGATCTTACAAATGCCAAACATTACCATAGGAGACACAAAGTTTGTGAGTTTCACTCCAAAGCTTCAACTGTTATTGCCGCCGGTTTGACTCAACGATTCTGCCAACAGTGCAGCAGGTTGTGTTTCTCTAAAATACGACACAACTATGTATCTGTCTACTTATTTTGTAAGCTTATGTATATGTACATACACACACACCCCATCTCTCCTATTTTATCTGACACCATTACACTTTTGAGTTCAAACTGTTTTTTCAACACGATTTTCTCAAACAATTTTAAATATTTTAAATTCTTAAGTAAGGTGAGTAGTATATATAGTATTTTAATTTCACAGAAAATTAAAATTTTATTTCAAAAGATTTGAAGAACTCTTGCTCAATTGACGATAAAAAATTAGATATTTTGACTCTCATACCCCAGAACCATTAACATTAAATGAGACGAGGAAATATTGTTCAACCCGAAAGTAGTGGCAAATTCGTGGTTTCGACATTCCAAAAATAAGCTGAAGAGCAGTTCAAACGGGAGGAAGAAATAGTATGACGAAAATGCACTTGGGAGTTTCTACGATCAAATGATTGGAGTTTGGAAATTGAGGAGCAGTACATGGGGTTGATCCCGAGGGCATTTCAGTCCGTAAATTTTATGTTCCCCCATGAGTTTCCTACCCCGTTTTCACGTATTACGTAGTACGTACTTGATTAATTTTGCTTCTTATAGGAAATACAGCTTTTTCCATTTTGGTTCCTCAATAAAACTCATCAGCTTTCTAATCAACACAAAGAATGACCTTTTTAGTACGTATATAATATTTTCTTCTTTTTTGGAGATCACATACTGTAGCATTATTTCGTTTGTGTAAACTTTGTTGATTAATTCTTATTAATATTCTGGAAAAAAATTATATATTACATAACAGGTTCCATCTGCTGTCGGAATTTGATAACGGGAAGAGAAGTTGCAGGAAACGTTTGGCAGATCATAACCGAAGGAGGAGGAAAAATCAACAAGCAAACCTAGAAAACAGCAGCAAGTCTCAACTTGACAGTACCAGAAATTCCTCATCCGACAGTCTTGCTAGTAAGTATTTATTCAAGGGATGTTTTGAGAACTTTCTTTAGGATTTAAGATATATACACCGACAGACAATTTAAATATAATTTTAAAATATTAATGTAGTTTAATTAACCTGTTCATAACATGTTATGATGTTAGTTACTTCATTTATATCAATTATCAATTAATGTTTATCACAGAAATTTATATGTAATTACCTTATAAGTAAACGGATTTGTATCTATCATTTTATGTTTTAGGGTCTCCACCTGATTCAGGAGCTCATTCATCATCAGTGACAGTAGCAATTTCTCCACCAAGAATCTCACTGGATTGCTTTAGGCAAAGACCATAACAAATTGCTGGCATCTACATCTGGTTCCTTTTAATTATGATTTCAAGCTTTAATGGCTACTACTATCTACTAATAGGGTAAAATGATTAATATGAATGATTTAAGTATTAGAATTATATGTTAACCACTTTGTAATTTGTCCCACTTCCAAATATTTGTCCCAATCTCTTTTAGTACGTGTTAGAATTATGTTAACCCTTGTAATTCGTTTTCCCTGTTCAACTAATTCCAATATCTTTCACAAAAGATTGGAATTTGAATATTAATATAGGGGATTTTTAATTGTATTAATGTCACATGTAGAAACATATTAATTAATCGTGAAAATGGGAAAGAATTGAAGTTGGTTTTCCCAATTTCCCCTACTTTGCACTTAGGAATTCTCTATTTTGTCTCTTAGTTCACAATAATTGAAATTATCTCAACGTGTTTCCAAGAAAAAAATGGCGCTTTTCTTTTTTATTTAGTTCAAATCCATGGAAGAATCTGTATTATTTAACTTGTTATAGCAGGTTGTCCGTCTTACTTTGGAAGTAAATAATTTCACTTGTTATGAAGAACTAATTATAATTATCTTTTAGCTAGGTACTTTGATAGAATATAGTACATATATTAAACTCAGTTTCTCTTTTGGTACAAGAGTTGGACATGGCAGGCAAGCTATGCAGGTGTATTACCATTTATAGTGTATGCATTATTTTCTTTTGTCTGGTACTTTGATATTTTTTTTCCTGCAAAGTGGCAGTAAAAAAGAATGGCGAGGTAAAAAAAAAAGAGTTGACAGTATTAATTTCCATGGGGTAAAAAAAAAGGTGTGAAAGTGATAGCTATTTCTATTGGTGAATACACTGCTAAGGGTATAAGAGGTCCACGAGTCAAGTTGTCTCCTGCATGGAAGCTATTTTTGATCAAAAAGTTTTTATGTGGTGAGGGTCCACTAAACTATATTAATAAGGATTTGAATGAACAATTCCACATCAAGATCTATTTCATGCCCTTCTTTCTTTCTTCTAATTGATGATTTTCTTTAAGAGAATTTTGATGATGTTTACTCAAATGTGTATTGGAGGTGGGTGGGTACATTGGGTGAATTAATGAATGAGTTCTAGTGTGTGGACGAGCTATGTTTGTGATTGTTTGACCTTTCTTATCACAAAGTACAACAATTCATATTTAAATAAAGAGTTTAAGTTTAATGCCTAATTAGTATAAATAATATTTTACACTATTAAATTATTATTTTAGGAAGATTTGATTTTGTAATTTGTGAAAAAATTTCACTTTATTTTTATCCATAAAGTTGTCTTGGCGCACCATCTTTGTAGAAAACCAGGTAGGTCATCACCCATCATGAGAACTTATATGTTTCTCCATGTTTGCTTTCCAAGAGTACAAGAATTCGTACTTTAATTTAAATTTGATAAATCAAACGGTAAAGCCCTTTTAGAAGGGAAGAGTGTCAAATATATCTTTGAATTATTTAAAATTGTTATAAAGTATTATTATTATAGTGAATGTCTATATTTAGGTTTCTTTGGAGAAAAGTGAGGTACCCTAACTTTGGGACCAAATCAGTTTTCCCTATAAATAAAGGGGTTCTCCTTCATTGTAATTTACCCCTAAATCCCTAAGAGGATTCCTTCAAGAGAAATAAGAACTCCCCTCGTCTTCTCTCCTATATTCTTCTTGTTCTTAATTTATTATTTCATAACACGTTATCAGCACGAGTCTCTAAATTTAAGAAGATTGGATCGAAATATGGAGAAGGTAAGAGATGCCATGTATTCCTTTTGGCATCAATGTTTGATCTACGAGTTGGCCATTAGCCAAGAAAGAATTGAAGAAACAATTGAAATTCTTCCTTTCTCTGTTTGTGTTTGAAATCTATACAACTTTATATATTATATATTATATTATATACATATAAGGTAGAAGTCTTTACTTTACTGCTATACGGTATTAATTTTGTTAAATGAGATACTATTTACACATGACACTTTAAATGATTATATTGTCATGCTTGCATGTTTTTGAATTGGTTATGATCTGTCCTATATATATATTATGATATATAACAAGTGTAATTGCTATCAATATCAAGTGTTATGATTTATCTTTGTTTAATCTTAACAAGCCTAATTGCTATCACTAGCAAGTCTTTGCGCACTAATCTGCATCTTTTCCACGCCTCGAAAGAGTACAACTCGTTGGGTTCGTTGGATCTGAGAAACCTAATTGGTTCTAGATTAGTTACGCCTCATAGACCCCTAAAGTAATAATTGCTTTGAAGCGTGGTAAATTTCTAAAGATATATTAGAAAAAGATTTTCTACATATATATTCCTCGATTTGCTCTCAAAGTAGCAATATCTTGAAAGAGGTATTAAGTTATCATAATTTGATAGGCTTAAGACATGTTCAATTGATTATATTTCATTTTTGGAGAATGAGAATTTTTGATGATTATTATAAATATAGATCCATTCTCTGAGATGAATGTGATAATATTTATAAGGCATATAATTATAAACGTGCATTTGATTGTGACTATATCACAATCCACTTCCGAAAGAGGTAGAATAATTGGAAGATTGAATATCTCCAAAGTATGTAAAAAATTATCTGAGCATGATGAGATCACATGCCACAATAAACTTCATGTCATAGTAAATTTAAAGTTTACTAAAGGAAATAGCACATGTTATAGTAACTTGGAGTTACTAATGCAAATAATTTTAGTTGTTGACATGAATGATTTTGCCATCTCGGAGATGTGCATATTAAGTATTCAACATACATTGAAGAACTAGAAGATTCTTCAAGAATTATTCATGTTGTTTGTTCTCATGATAAGTTGACTAGATCAGCTAATGTTGGAATTGGACCCCACAAAATCTGAAAAGTATAAAAAGTAAATATGGGTTCATTCACCTGTCATGTGATATGTTAAATAGTTGCATCTATGAGATGATCACATATGCGTTTATCGTCAACCTGCAGTATGACATTCGCAAAATTGCTTATGCAAAATAGTTGAGTTAAAAGCACAACTTTCAGATTATGAAATCAAGATAATTAATCTTGATAATATTGGTCAATATAATATTCAAGATGGTTTGGTATTAAATGCATCAGATAAATAGTTAAACCATTGTTTATGAGAACAAAGTTTTATTTGTTGGTCTGAAATATGATATATTGTATACAATAGCACTTGTGTGCATTGAAACCAATAAATTATGATTAATTATTCTCCTCTCAATTGGTTCAAAGTCAGGAACCAATATTTTTCATCTAATTGATTTTAATGTGCGGTATATGATTAATTAATATACCATGATGCACAAAGATGAATTCCTCAAAGAAGATAGATGATATATGTTAGCTTTTCTAACATAAGGGGAATAGAATAAGCATCTATAAAATGTGTTGTGAATTATCATCAATATGATCCTCATTCAAAAGATAATTCAAGTCAAATGCTAGACGCATTTGCTGACCCAAAATTAATTTCATATTTAGCTGCAAAAGCTCCCATTGAGTGTCCCTGAAGGAAAAAGTCTATGGCATGCATGAAGCATGATAGACTAATCGGTTCCAATTGCATTAATCTGTGAATTAGTAAAGGAGAAAATGATCATAACAAGGAGGCAATGTGCTCTCGAAGAGCCTACGACATAACACTTCATGAAACCTAATGAGAGGTTTAGGTACCTAATGAAGTGATGAGATCTCAATAAGTTATGTCTTATTGTGAACCGATAGAAATGATATATCATCAATGATATTTTTGATACAATATAGCGTAATATTGTAAAATATTATGAGGATCTGAATTCTACGTCTATTAAAGCATGCTAGCATAGAAATATTTATCAAGTGACATGAAAGGATGCATCTTGGTAAGTGATAACGCCCAAACTACACCTCGAATTAACGAAGCATAAGCGGTCGTAGTCAAATATAGAACCCAACTAGGTTGGGGTCGAATCCCACAGGGAATATGGTGAAGATTAAGCCTTTAGTGAAGTATGTGACTAGTCGTCACTAGTTTCCGGAAAAGGGGGGTTTTGTGTAATGAACAATAGCAAACAAAACAAATAATAACGTATGAGAATAAATCAGTAGGAGAATGAACTAGGGAAGTGTTTACCATGGCGTTGGTAACAATGTCGATCCTAGGCTTAATCGGGGTCTTTTTATATGCGTGTCACGATGTGATTGAAGCAATGGTATCGTCTAAACGTCTCTCGACCAAATAAACAAATTTCCTTTTCTATTCTCTCGACCTCGAAAAGATGTGCTTTTTAGATTTCAATCCTAAACATCAAGTAGATTAATCTAGTTACAGCATTAATCATTAGACGAGAGTTGGTAGTCTCGAATCCTTGTCGTTAATCAAGTTTCCCGGTTTTAATCTCTTTACTCAAGCAAATTAAACCTAGGCATGTTCTAATGTTTGCAACCACTAGAAAACGTTAAATAATGAATGATTAACAACGTGACAATACATATATTGAACCCAACGCTACCCGGAATCTATATCACTACGTTTGCCATAGCTCCCACAACCCTAGTTGTGGGAGGTTTAGTTAATCATGCTTGTAGAAGAATAGAAGAAAGTCATATTCATAATAACAAGAAAAGATTCTTACAATATAATGAGGACAATCTTCAAGTATCCAAGAACAAGAAAAACAAAGATCCCAAGAACAATCAAGAACAAGATTGAGGAGAAGGAAACCGTGTGTAGCGCGTTTTCTCTCGCAAAACTCGCTCAAAACTCTCCTACAATTATTGGGTAATGTATGTAAAAACTATTGGAAAGGTAATAATGTAAAATAAACCTAACATAGGGTATTTATAGGAGTCTAGGAAACCAATCCCAAAAACGTCCGGATTCCGCGTAGCGGACTGCCTAAGTGTGACGGCCAGGGTGACGGACCGTCACAGGGTTGACGGACCGTCGCCTGGACCGTCACCCTTAGGCAGTGGGCTGCCTCACTTGCTGCCTTGGTGTGACGGTTTGGGTGACGGACCGTCACACCCTTGACGGACCGTCACCTGAACCGTCACTCTTATCCAGAATGCTTTTTTCGCGTATTTCCTTCCGTTTCCATGTTTGTCTCCATTTCCTACAAATATAACATAAAAACATCAAAAACGACGACGGTTGCTTGAAAACGTACGATTGTTCTTAGTTAAAAGGAGTCGAAAGTGCCGTAAATTGGCGGCACATCAACACCCTTAACTTAAAACGTTCGCTTGTTCTCAAGCAACATAACATAAAATTAATAAGACGACTCAACTAAGAACACAAACTCATGTCTCTAGCAACTCATGGTCATTCGAAACTTATTCAATTAAATCAAGCTCCCTCGTCGCACACGAATGTATGAAACACTAACTTGCAAGGATCCAAACATGTCATTCCGATATGATAGAACATTCTACATACACACGCGCAGCTATCCTAACACTCAATAGACAATACAGAAATCTTGGTGCCCTCACCACAAAGAAATCCCACACACA